>JARHVA010001814.1:2782500-2880000 GCA_037957365.1 Torreya grandis
TTTATTAGTTTCTCTAGCCAGATTTCTACAATAGTTATTGGAATGTAACATCAATACTCTCATACCTATTCAGGAAGCATACCCAGCAAGGCCTCTTCCATAGGGATATGATCAACATGAATTTTGTGATTTTCATAGGGCATTAGGCCACATTACAAATAGATGCATCAATTTATGATGTAAGATATAAGATTTGATAGATGATAATCTACTTGATTTAGGAACTTCAGCTGAGCCTCCAAAGACAAAGGCAACAAAAGATAAGGATTTAAAAATATTTTTATATCCTTTTCCATAGCATTCAAAATAAGATAAAGAGGACACATTAGGTATTCATCATACATACCATACACATCCTCCACTAACTACATAATAGACATCTTCAGTTGAGACACATCCTTTGAGGGGTATGATAGGTGTGTATGAGTCCAGAGTTCCACCTAGGACTTTGATATCTTTTTTAGATTGGTATATTATGGAGGATGATACATGTTACAATACATTTTTATCAAATCACATATCCATAATTAACCTCTTCATAATATACTCATTGACAATGGTTCTAGTCTTAATATGTGCACCTTCACACTACTACAATATTTAGGTTATTCAGAGTAGGATATCACTCAGATTGATATATTGATCAATGGGTTCAATGGGAATTTTCAAAGTTCATTGGGTGAGATAGTAATTCCATTACAGGGTGGTCTTACACATGTGGCTACACCATTCACTATAGTTCCATATGCAGGAGTTTTTGACAGACTACTTGGTAGACCATGGATTCAAAAACTCAAGGTAGTACCTTCTATAATTCATAGATATGTGATGTTCATTCATGCTAATTAGGGTATTATAGTTAGTGGAGTTCCTTATGAGTCACCACTCCCCACTTTAGAGCCATCTACCAGCTTCCAATCACTAAATCCAATTCTTCCATCTATTTTAGATTCTTCTCCAGCTTCTATTATAGTTCCACTTTAGGTTCAGCCATAGTTATAGCATTCACCACTAGTATAGATGGCTCATACACCCCCATAACTTCATGATTCTAGATAGCTTCCAATGACAATATTCACACCTAGAGTAGTTACACTAAGATCTCATACACCTACATAGAGAACACCTATTCAACGAGTGCCTTCTCCTACTTCTAGATGGATCCCTAAGAGACCTATGGTTTCATCTACTTATTAGAGTTATAGGGGGACCCCACATTTGGATTCCACTTTAGATATTTCAAAGTATTTACAATGTACACACATTTTAGTGTCATAATCTTAGTCATACACTCATGCCTCACGATCATGCATGATTCAATTATTTGACACATGACACCAAGATAGGGAGTCTCACCTAAGACTCATCGGTTAGTATCATTTCTTCTTAGTTCTTATTGTACATAGTTCAAATATTTTTAAAAAAATACAAAAACATTCAATTTTTTTCAAAAATGACAAAAATATTTTGATTATATTCATCATCCATGTTTTACATCACTACTATCATGTTAGGAGTTATATTTTCTATTTCATTCTATTGTATGTCAATTTTATACATTACCATGCTTCACTTGATCTTATTTGAGTGTGTGCAATGACATCTAGCTACTTGATTGCTTCATTCTACCCATAGAGGGGGCATTCCTACTTCTACACTTGAGACATACATTGTTATACACACCCATTGGGGAAATCTTCTACATGACTACACAATCTAGGTTATGTCATTTATACACCACAAACTTTGAGTTATCATACTAATATACATTAATTTATAGCTTAAACAAAATACTATATTGGCATCTCACTAGTATCTAGCACTTGTGTATTTCTTAGCATATACCTAGTCTTGTACTACACATGTTTTGTATACTCTCACATTTGCTTTGATCAGTTATATATGCTTGTCTCTTTCTAGTTATTAAATGCTTTGTTTGTTTACTTAGCATATTTTGTGTGATTGAAATTTCAATTCTAGCTTGTCTCATGCTTGTGCCTTAGGACATTTTCCAATCTCCTTTAATTATTTTTCATGTGTGTGCCTTAGGACATTTTCCAATGTCCTTTATTTATACTCCTCTATGTGCCTATGGCCTATGTTCCAACTTTGCTTATTTCACTTGTATGTGTATGTGTCATTTTAACATGCCTTCCATGTTTGTTTCTATTTAGAGTGACATATGCTCATGTCCCTTGTTTGCATGGCCCCTTGGCCCATCTAGTATGCTTCTTGCTTCTTGCTTCTTGCTTTTTACTTGTCAAATGTTGGTAATGTCATGATCAATATCATACATTTTATTTTATTTCTTGGATGCCATGATGGACATCATGCTCCATCCCTCCAATTAATAACTGAAAATTAACATTTTCAGTTCCAATTCAGTACTTTGCACATACTTTCACATTATTATATCTATCTAGGCATACCCTTGTTGATTTAAAAATATCTATCAATAGAAAAATTTGTTATTTATTGAAACATATTATCAAATATCAAATGCTATATCATATATATATTTAGATTAACACACTTTCAGGACTCTTTTTTTTTAAGGGTAGTCATTGTAGGTTTATCATTTCCACTGTCAAAAGAGGGGACATCAAACAGGGGATTTGTCACAAAGATACAAACTCCTAGAAATAGAAATAGAAGTATTCAAAATAGTCAACACAAAATCTAGAGGTCAAACTAGTTAAATTAGAGTAGAAAAATAAGAACAATCTCATATCAGTAGTCAGTTTTCACATTAAACAACAATGCCATAAATGGATGATAGCACTGAAAATGGATAGTAGTGCCAAAAATAGGGGTGTCCATAGTTTGGTGTTGTTGTCCAAGTAGAAAAACACTTAGGCTTTCCATAAATAGGCACAAATGTTAGTTTAGGAATAGTTTTTGCACTTCTAAATCCTTTAGATTTAGTAGTTTAAGCATAGTTTTCTTAGATACATGAGGTTATCATGTGCGACATGATGGTTCTCAGTTTTAATTCAGATTGAATAGTTGACATAACTTCCATATTACAATCCATGTTATATACATTAGTGATTGGGGGTAATGAGTGTGGCACATTGATCTTTTTTTTTCAAGTTCAATTTTTTCCAAGCATTCTTAGTAATTGCATGCCTTACTCCATATGTAGGTGGTTGGCATGAAATTCAAGTTAAAATTTCATAGAAGTTTAGCTTTTTGAGTACTTGAGTTCTTGAGTTGGCTTTCATATAAGCCTAGTACATTAGTTTCAGAGTGGCTTTCATACAATCCTAATCTCCATCTTTAAAAATGGCCAAGATTAGCCTAGTTTCTAGCACACATTAAGCTATCCATGCCACAGTGTCAGATTTATAGCACATTCATGGGTTCCATGAGCCATCTTATTTGACATCTATTCTATAATAGTACCAATTCATAGTTTCACT
This sequence comes from Torreya grandis, assembly GCA_037957365.1. Taxonomy (NCBI): domain Eukaryota; kingdom Viridiplantae; phylum Streptophyta; class Pinopsida; order Cupressales; family Taxaceae; genus Torreya; species Torreya grandis. Next base: position 2,785,923 of record JARHVA010001814.1, read on the forward strand.
TCATGGGGTAATGATGGAGTCAAAGGACCAACCTTTATATTCTTGAGCCACCTATTTAGAGGGGTTGGACACACAGTCTAGACATTTATTAGTACACACATGATTTGATAACTTCACTTAGTTGGTGATGATGGAGCCAAAGGGCCAATCATTTCATTCTTAGGCCATATTCTATGAAATTGAGTAATTAGCTTCATTCAAGATATTACTCTTGATTCAACACAATTTAGCATCACAATAGCTTTTGTATTGGTTCACATACCCAATGAGGTGTATTCATTCCTCTCTCTTCTTTTGCTCAGATTTTATCCATTATTGTTTTAGATATAGCGTGTCTAATAATAAATTATCTACTTCATGTTTTTATTTATAGATTCACATGTCATAGTGTTCTATCTCTACATACATCTAGCATCACATAGCTTCATGAGATTTTCCCTTATAGGTAAGTTTAAGTATGCTTTTTATTTTTCTTTTATCCTATTATTTCACTTTTTTGCATCAATAGAATAAAGGGGGAAAATTTAATCATATAAAATACAAAATTGGATGATAAATACATGGATAATAGCACCCAACCTATAGGTCCTCTTTCTTGCTCACTCAACCCTTTTTGGCTAGACTTTCACTGATTCCCAGTCATCTATATCTTCCCAAACATATATTTTTGAGACCCAAGTAGCCCTCTCAGACTCAGATCCATCCCCTCAAGTCTCATCCTCCTAGAAAAATAGTTCCCAACTTAGATAGGAGCACCAAAACTTAGGGGTGTCCTATATCTGGTGATATTGTCCAAGTTCACTTTAGCCTCAAATGTTCAAATTTTCTTGAATCCTTATCTTTTCTCCTTTTAGTCTAATGCAAGATAATTTAACCCATGATCATCATTTTCCATATATAAAACCATTCAATATCCATTTATAAGGGTTGGCACTCATTCATAGGAAAGAATCAAGAATACAAGTAAGTACACTAAAGCACTCTTCCCTATTCTCTACATACAACCTTCCAAGATCAATTCAAGCCTATTCAAGCACTCATATAAATCCCTAGTCATCCAAAATATATTTAAATTTCATATCTAATTTCATACATCACATAATTACACCAATAAATTCAAATGGGAGAACTACATTAGTTTTTTCCTTCTTCAGAGTATTGGTATGTAGGCGGCATGCCCACACATGAGGTGTGAAGTATGTCCAACATATCCTTTATGCATTAACCCCTCCTCTATTTCCAAATTTTACTACTCAAGTTCAAGTACCAAGAACTCTTAAGGGTTTTAAAGAATTAATCAGACGTACAATGAGATTCACACATACCCAAGCTTCAATATTTCATTGCTAGGGTGTCATATGCCTACCAAACAGAACCTAGAAAAGCTAGACCACTAATACAATAGTGCCATAAGTGGAAAACAACATCAAAATTGAACTAAAGTGCCAAGTAGTAGGGTATCTTGAGTTTGGTGCTCCCCTATGTCCTATTTAGGATATTCTACCATCCTACACAACAATTTTTAGACCCTACATCATCCGTTTCAGCCTAGAATAAGCTAAGTTTAATTTCTTCACACTTATTACTATTTTTAGAAAAGGTAAAATACATATCTATTTACAAAAATTAGTAGGCAAATTAAGATACATTAATTAATGATTTATATTTATTTAGACCTTTATTTACTTAGAAATTAAAAACCTAATTCCCCAAAAGAATAAAAAACAAGGTGTGTTGTACATAACTAGGTGCATATTTATTTCATTTAACCTAGTAATTTAATCCTTCTGCATTACTATATTAAAGGAGGGAAAGGGGGAGGGAGGAATGTAAATAGTAAAACTAAATACCTATAACATCTTAGTCTCGTACATTTGATAAATACCAATTAGGGCTCTATATTTCAGTTTTGGATATTTTTTCTACTAAAAGTTCATAATCATCATCTCATTATGCCTAAATGATTATCTTATAGTCTAATTATTATCATTATGATGACCTAAACCACCTATAGACTAAAGAAAGTTTAAAGATTGACATATATCTTTCAATGTCAGTTATAAATCCATACATATTTTTAGTCTTCTTAAAACTACAAGCCACAAAGAGACATTAGCATTGACACTAGTATACAGATCCTTCTTTAATGTCCAGTCACCTAAAGTCATCCAAATTAAAAATTATTCAAAACCTATGGTTAAACCTATTTATCTTATTAAACCCTATCATGAGATATTATTAAAATATTTGAAATAAATAGATGCCCAACCCTTCTAATTATTCATCTAGAAAATACCAAGAAATAGCTACCAAGGCTAATTAAATCAATTACGTAATTGATTTATTCTGACTTATTAATCCCTATTTATTTATTAGTCATAGGAGTACAGTCATGAAAAAGGTCTGAAACATCCAAAGAGTAGCCCATGATTTATATTTGTCGAGTTACAAGCTAGATCATTGCATGCATCTACATATATAATATTAAACCATTATTTACACATAATCCCACACATAAGAGAGAAACACATAGGCAATACTTAAAGACAAAGGGGTATTTGAGGCCAAATCAAAACCATTATTTACATATTATTCAGAGGCCCTTCTTAGAGTATTATATTTATAGGCACTACTTAATGAGAAAGGGGTATTTGAGGTCAACTCGACACCATGATCCTAATAACACATTATTGGAAAAACACATCCTAAGGGTGAAGATCTAGGGTTTGATCCATAATCATATATATGCATCATGTGTTCTAGATCTAAATACATCAATAGAAATATGAAAAAAGACCTAGAACAATAAAGTTGGTTACATCATAATACAATGCATATTATGTACTAGGTAATAACATTGCATAATGGATAATAACCTTGATGGTAGTGTCTCAAAGTCACTAGTAGTGTTTACGGCTCTAGAAACATCGTTTCAAGAATTTGACAACTACCTTAGAATCTTGATCCTATAAATTTATGCCTATATATAACTCATATCTACCTGCATATTATAAATTTAAGGATCATTTCTCCTTGGCATTACAATCAATAGAGTTTTTTTCAAATTTGGTATTTTCTATATTTAGCACACCTCACTATTTTAATTTTGAATATTCAATTATCTAAATTTGAAATTAATTAAACTGGTCTAAAATAGTTTTATCCATTCTTGTGTATAGTCTATTTTACCTCCTTAACCCTTCACATGATATTTCAAAAAAGGGTTAAATAACTTTTAGAACTCATTTGCTAGAAACCCTTTTTAGGAATGTTTGCTTTCTTATTTTGAATTTGGTTTTGCAAGTTCTTTTTTTTTAATGTCAATTTTTCATATTGTAGCTTTTGTAACCTTTGATTTTCAAATTGATCCTTTTTTAATTGCTTTTTTCCATCTTGTGTTGTTTTTAATATTTATTCCTCTAATATTTTATTGTAATTTTTATATTTTTAATTGATTATTTTTTCTAAATTATCTTTTTGAACCCATATTTTTTCATTTTACACTTATGTTGTAGAAGATGCACTGATAAGGTGAGAGGGTTTTTTGATTGATGTATCAATGATAGGATCACCACTATATATATATATATATATATATATATATATATATATATATATATATATATATATATATATATATATATATATATATATATATATATATATATATATTGTCCTTCAAATTAAAAAAAAATGTGTTGCCTAGCCATCCGCCAAGGTAAAAATCTTAGGAGATACCAAAAAGGGATGAGGTTAGGATTGTGCCCTAGTGAATTTGATGGAATGGATACCCCTCTGTCCTTGGCACTAAGTTAAAGAAGAATTATGTACACCTTATCTATGTAAAAACTAGTGTTTTAATTAAAAAAAGAGATGTGTGATGCCCATACATTCGATGATATGCACAATAGTATTTTATCTTCTTAGAGGATGTAGAGGAGGTAATTTAATCAACTTATTTATAAGTATTTGTCGTATAATATCAATTGAACTTTTACTATCCTTTTATATACTTTTTGAATCTCTTTTTATAGATGTATTGTGATGTATCTTCTCATATTGATATAAAATCTTGCTAGTCACAAAATTGTTAGATGAAGATATAAATTCATGATTAACACTAGCACATTCTAGATTCTTTGCAAATGTGACCTGATTTTTCAATGATGTGATATTTGAATTAATATACTTATTTTACTTTTGAAACTCTTCTATTAATTTTCTCATAATAATGATTTCATCCTTGAAGGTTTCACAACCACAAACTTTGGGTACTTGGGATTGAATATGCACACATACACTATCAAGTGGAGATGTGAGAAGTGGATGGATATGTTGGTTATATTATTTCAGCATTATAGGATGGGATACCTTACCCTATGGAGTAGTGATATCGTGGATTTGGTTAGAGGAAAAATAACTATCACCCTCTTGAGGGTTAGGAGGAGGAAGAGATTCATTTTTAGCTATTTTAATTTTTCTAAAGACTAAAAGGAGAACCAAAGCATAGAGACATATGAATGCTAAAAAACACTCCAAGTAGAACAAGAGTAGAGAGACTTATTACAAGTTAGGGTCCATGACTATTAGCCCTTCTTCCTTATATATAATTAGAAGATATGTTAACCTGAATAAAAACTATGAACTTATTGAAGATAGACATAATATTTTCGAGAGCAAAAAAATAAATTTATACTTAGACATATATTAAATCATAGATAATGGAAAGCCAAGATAAGGGTGCAGAAGTATGTGTGTACACATAGGATGAGGAGGAAAGTCCCAACACCCTTCAAAAATATACTGTATTGGAGGGTGTTGCGACCTTCCTTCTCACTCTATATATAGAGTGACAGAGGAAGATCCAACACTCTTCAATGATACCAGAAGTTTAGAAGGAATACTTCGAAGTTGTCTCAATGATTATTTCGTATTGAAAGAGGAGCTTCACCATGAAGCATACCAAATTCAGCGGCATATGATACTTTTAGAGGACTGTTAGAAATGCGAAGGATAGTCTCAAATGAAGGTGAAAGATAGAAATAATGGAAAGGATGTCTGGGAACTAAAATGCAAATAAGTAAGGGACTACGGACCAAGACATCCCAAGACACGTCAAGAGATTTTTCTCCTTCCAATTTGAAATCATCAATATTTGCTATTTTTCCACTTTAAGTTCTAAAATAGGTGTGATATGGTTATTGAATCTATTATCCAGAGTAATTTCAGAGATTTTTTTTATATATTTTTGTTTCCTTCTTTTAACGAGGTGGCACATATGTTTTGTGTCGAGTATATTTCTTCTTCGAAGATACCATTACCGGCAGAGGTTGTGACATGGTCACTATAGACTGACTTCCTCGAAACAAAAGGCAATATAATTCAACGGGCAAAGATATTAGGGCAATGCATTTTGTTTTACAGGAAGAATCAATCTGCCGCCGGAAAATTTGAAAGCAGCATATTGTTTCTACCGAAATCAAAACAGAATATAATTGAGGATATAATTATACTTCTTCGTACTCAAAACAGAATCGACCGAAATCAATTAAATCACAATGCCGTCTGATTCCGTGTACGGTTCAGGGTTACAAGTAAAGTTTATTTCATTCAAGGAAAAAAAATAAATAATTAGGCATTTGTCGTTTGAGCATGGAAAGGGGTTATTTTAACTTTGATGAAGCGAACACTTTTAAACATTCCAACTTGTCTCTTTCATAGCTGAGCATCTTTTACCGCGTCGCAGAACAAAATGCTTTCTCGTTCAACAATGCCTTGCAAAACGATCGATCGGCCAGATTCGTGTAATCCTTTTCGTACTATTCCTTTTCAGATAGTACATTCTGAAAAGCGCCAAAGCGAACTTTTCAAGGGTTTAGGATTCCACTTCATTTCCACACTAAACATATGTTTTGAAATATGGACGAGAGGTGGGTCACCTATAATATTAAGATGTTGAAATTAGAATTCATTGCCATATATCTTGTATTTGAAGTACAGTTAGGTATTGGGAATAAGAGGTGGTCTCATATCTTGTAAGTTATCTTGCATACCATAATAAGATGTTTGACGCCATGGACCTTAAAAGGATTCCATTTCCATTTCTAATAAAAAATATTTAAAAATGAAATGATTTTTTTCTTTCTTTTTTTGAAAATGAAAGGAATAATATCATATTCCTTCTATTTTTTAAGGTCTTAATTATATTTTCTCTTGGATTTAATATTATTTATATAATAATAAAATAAATCGCAGTCGAATTTGAATTACATAGTCTAATGCAGATATGCCCATGAGACTGAAATCTTGGTCTCTCTAGAATAAATGTCCCAACTAACCATTCCACCAAATCCATGAGGATTCTTAATCATATTATCAATCCATCACATGTGAAATAGACACTTAATTAAGCCAAAAAATTATCTTAATATATGAACTTTAAAATTATTTATAAATCTTGTGATCAATAAAACATTAGACCTTATTGAAGTTGATCTTGTTGAATTTAATTTAAAAATTGTACTAGTGTCATGTTCTTTATGAACATAAGTTGCATTGTAAAACATGGGTGATGTTTATGTTGATAGGCATTCACCTGTCGAATCGAGCCTTGTTTTATGTACCTCATCGACGGTCCATTTCAAAAGTTAGAGGATGACTATGATTTCATTTCTATACTTTTGATGCATGGAAAATGTTGGGGAAACCACGTCACAAGGCTTGAGGGTCACCAACGAGGATGTATTGGGTCCACTCATGACCATCTGGAAGATACATAGGAGACAGTGGTTAATATATAAAATCAATGACACATACTTTTTGCCATGTCGAAAATATTATAATCTCAATATTAATTTTTCTACATTATATGCCATTTTTATTTTTTGTGTTATATTGTTATGGTATTTAATAATGCAAAGGTTCATTTGATGTTTTAGTAACCAAAATAATGGTGTCATTAAAAACATATTGAAAAATCTAATTTATATATAAGCTCACCATCTATGAGAACAAGTTTGATTTTGTGTTGAGAGTAAGTTTGATTTATAATTTCAAATTGAGGAAACTTCTAGATCTATTTTACAGTTTTATAGGATACATTTTGTCCATAATTTCATGGGCAAATTCCAATCAAGGATATCATTACATCAAGACATAATATGTCATCTAAATAACATAAAGAATTGGTTGTGTTTTAGTTTTGTTTATAGTATTTTGTTGTTTGATGGTGTGGAACCATTGGCTTGTTTTAAAAATAGTTCTTTTGATTTATTTTGTTCGTTATTATTATTATTATTATTATTATTATTATTATTATTATTATTATTATTATTATTATTATTATTATTATTATTATTATTATTATTATTATTATTATTACAAAACATTTTATTTCTTATTTAGTGGGAAAATGAAGCCCTAGCCTTTTGATAGCTTGATGCACATAGCCTAGAGATTGTGAGTGAAACCATTATCAAGTGAGTTAAGATTGAATCAATGTCTCTGTGTGAATGGTTTATTGTAGAAACTATATGTGGATAGTTGAACATATTAGGATCATAGTCTTTACATTTATCCATATTTTTAGTTTAACAATGTAATAGGATATGTTACTAGATGGGTTATTTTTTCTTCTTTGTGCCTACTCAATACATTTATTCTCATAAAATTTTATACAAGTTGACATGGTCATGATTTTATTTTTGGAAAAGCCCTGTTATATCATTAGAAGGTGTTTCCTAGGAAATTATGTGGACACATTTTGATTGGTGTTAGCATCAAATCAAGGTAAGATTTTTCCCTATGAATAACACAAATAATTAATTATGTTTTCTCATTTTTATAGCATTATATACTTTGATAGCATGGAATCATTGAATTCTTATAGACAAATCTCTTTTAATGTCATTGTATGTTCCTTAAAAATAATCAACTTTTGATTTAGATAGGATATTAGGATCATGTTCTTTACAATTGTCCAATTTACAATACGATAAATTTTTACTATATTTTTATTAGGTAGGGAAGGATTTTTTGTTTAGTTTTAAGAATTTATGGGATGAAACTCCTATGTTAGTCTTTTCATTCTATGTTCTATGATTTGAATAACCTATGTACACAATCTAAATCGATAACATGAAAGGTGAAATTAACCATATTAGGCACAATTGACAGTTCTATAAAAAGATATGTATGTTGAACCATGCAAAAACATCAAGATCAAGACAAAAGAATCGATGCTAATATTTTTAGTCTAACACTGGTGTCCCTATTAAAAAAAGCTAATTTATAGAATCTAATGACTCAAGGTGAACCATTCAACTTTATTCTTCTAAAAAAGTTCCTATCAGATTTGCCTATGCATCGTTACATAAGCTAAGTGTTATTTATCTTTTGTATGATTCCTTTCATAATATTGTTTGGAATTTTACTTTCTTATATTTAACACATTCTCAAATTTAACATATTTATTAGAATATTATAAAGGTAAATTATTTTCATTAGGCTATTCCCCTTACCCTTAACAAGAAAAAGGTTAAACAACAACCTTGTAAAATATCTAATAAAATAAGATATAAACATATTCAAACATCTACTTCTAATCCTCATAGACATTTATTTCTAGGGCTTTCATTGACAATGCATATATTATCTTTTAATATTGAAAATAATATTACTAAGTTTTTTCCTTAGACTAGTACAATCATGGAATGAGTTCTTTGAAGAATAATGGGAAGGATTATAACAGCCTCCACCTCACTTAGATGAATATCCATAAACTTTATTATGAAATTTATCCACACACACACACATTTCATCTTATATTTTTAAAATGAAATGTAATTTAATGGTATGAAAATAAAAATTATTTTAAAACTATTTTAAATAATCCCTCCATATCATTTAAATTTATTAAAACTTAAATTAATTAAATATACTTTACATAAATTTGTCATTGACAATATGTTTTTGTAAAATAATAATAATGACATACAAATTACATTGGATTTATGCTAGTTTAAACTTTGAAATTAAAATAGAAAATGGTAGGGCCTATTTATTCCCCCCACATTCATTTTATTCTTTTTTATTGATAAAAGGGTAATAAAAGAGGGAGGATGACCTAAAAATCTAACTAGTGGAAGGGGAAAAAGATGAAATGAGAAAATAATATGGCCCTATACTATATAAAATGTCAAGGGTAAAATTTATAGGAAGAAAATCAATAAGAAGGAAAGGGAAGACCAGGGTAAATTTTAAGAGCCCTTATAATAAATACATTTGGATTTCCTTGGTGAATTTATATATAGCTACTTTGAATTTATGGAAATTAGTAGACAATTATATATAGGTGTGTTAGTGAATCCAAGGGGAGGAGAGGTGCATTAGTCATTTTTTATTTTCTGTATAATTAGATGATTGCACCCTAGAATTAGATGTATTCAAGACCAACTAATTTCATTATGCAATTGATAAGTGAAAACACTGGTTAGTTGTATGATACAACCAATCAAAATCATGATGTAATTTGTTGATTGTATAATGAAAATTTGGCCATATGCACAATCTAGCTAACAAATTACGTGATGAAACACTAGCTAGCTACATTATCTAACTGACTACCTACTTTTTGGCAGTCTATAGCATAAACCAGAGGCTACCATATGTTTATCAACACATATATATGAGTATTTCACTCATTTTTATAATTTTTCAAAGGCATTTTTCTCTCCTATAATTAAAAATTATTCATCTATGAAATCCACAACTACAACATGGATTCCACATCTATGATATCCATACAAAACATAAGGAAATTTGTTTTCAAAAATATATTTTCCTAAAAATGTTAAAGAATCTTAACATCCACATGTATACAATGATTGGGTTGACTAGTGTAATTTATTAGGCCTCGTATACATGCCTCAATATGAAGCAAACACAAACATTCTCAAATCTCTCATGATATGTTATGACAAAAGTGAAACAAAGTTTAATTTCCCTATCAACTCAAAGTTTCTTTCCTTTGGTACGTCTCTTTCAAATATCCATTATTTGATAGGGCTTCCACACCAACATGATAAACCTATCAACATGAAAGCAATGTTAAAAGATAATGACAAAAAATACTTGAAGTCTCACTATAACTTACAAATTTATCCATTTAGTATTTTTAACATTATTATTCAATTTTAAAATTCAAGGTTTTGTAAATTATCATGTCTTTTTACTAATTTACCAATTGCATATTTTTGGATTTCATTATAGCTAATCATTTGAAAATGGGGATACAAGATAAAAATGTATCAAACCCATTTTGGCAAGCCATTATTGAACTTTTCTAAGCTAGAATATTTTTATAGGGAGGACCAATAGATATTTCTTTATCGGTTATTGTCCATAGTCTTCATTATCTTTCAAGAGTAAAATTTGAATGGTGTAAATTTATATCTAATATGATTATATTAGAGTTGAATTATACTCTTTGTAATGATAATTCTATAATTTTGTGCACCAATTTTATTCTATGTTTTTACTATGAGGCTTTGTACAACTTGCATAAATCATCAATTCCAGCTGTGATCCATCAAAAAATGAGCAAAAATTCATTATCCCTTATGACTAGGAGGTTAGTTTAGCACTCAAATTAATTAGTCAATTATTTTAATCTATAAGTTATTACAAATTTATCATGCAATATTATCTTTACTTATTATAGATAAGATTTCATACATTAACACAAGGAGACAAACTAAATCAAAAGGACATTGTGCACATGATGGATTTGTAGATTATAACATGTGTGAATAATCATTGTTTCAATCATTTATAACTTCCAAACATGTGAGGACATCTCTTCTGCAAAATCAAGTAGAATCATTTCCACTTGCAGGTTTTCCTAGTTCTAAATTTTAATGAGAAATGATAAATTATGAGTTTTTTAAAATTTATTTGGTAAATTTTTATATATAATTGTGAATATATTTCCCTTAAATCCACTAAAAAAACCCATATTTTAATTGATATTGTATTCTCAACAACATTTTAAAGGTTTCTTACTTTCATACTTTTGGTTTTTGAATTGATGTTTCTTAAATTAAAGAGTTTATTCACTAAATGATTATTTGTATCATTTGTAGTTGAATAAATAACCACTTTAATTCAAACATGTTGATTTAAAAACATATGCTCTTTAATTCCACATAATAACTATTAAATTTCAAATTACCATTAAATTTTGTTTTTAATCTATCATTTTAAATAAAATTTATTTTTGGATGGTACCCTCCATCTATTAGGAAAAATATGCTACCAGCACTATCACCAATAAAAATTTAGACATGGGAAAACATATATAATTTTATGCACAAAGTAGAGGAACACTACAATTGTCACCTTCTAAGATCCCCAATTTTTACATTTTTACTACATTTTATAGTAAATGATACTATTGCACATGGCATTACATTTTTATAGAAAATGAATGTTCATAATGAATTTATTAGGATTTATAGTGGGGTCCCAAATAGTTTTAATCCACATGATTTTATTCAAGTTATAAAAGTGTCTACTTAGGATGGACCTGCTACATCCTCTTCACCACTTAGCCCAACCACTACTCCTAACAATTTGGAGTTATCTAATGATGACATTTATTTTTTTCCATTAAATAATCTATAGTCAAAAAAATGTTTAGAAAATGTTAAGGAGGTTTTTATTAATGATATGAATGTTTTAAAAGTATGGGTGTTTATGTAAAAAGTGTTGATCAATGAGATAAATGTCTATTTTAACAACCACTCCCAAAGATTAAATTTATATTCACTAGTACAAAATAGACCTACAAAGCATGAGATTTTAGTCAATCAAGCTCAGTGTAGAGATATTTCAATTACCAATGATTAAAATGACTCTATTTTGGATATTATGTTCAATAGGCTAGATAATTTGAATGTAGAAACCCAATCTTAATTCAACAAATGGTCAAGAAATAAAAACATTGTTGTAATTTACAATGCAAAAACAATAAAAAGCTTTGGTAGGTTATCATCCTTTTTTGAAAATATATTCTGGTTCTTGTAATTTTTATCCGTGATTCTATTTCATTTTTAGATTGTAGGTAAAATATGAAAATATGAAGAGATAAAACTAAGTCCTAAATGTTCATTTTAAAAATGGATGAAAAATTTCAAATGTAGTAATTACATTGAATAAAAACCTTGAAATGTTAAATAAACATAAGAATACATTGAAGAGAATAATTAAAGAGCATGACATAGATCTTGGCATTTTATTAAAGAAGAAAATAGATGTAAATCTTAATCTAATTTCAATAGGAGATGTAGCTAATGGCGAAAGAGAAAATCTTGAAAATATCAATTTTGATCTAGAGGATCTTATTTCATTAAGAATTTTAAAGGATGGTAAGTAGCAAGTGGAGGTAAGATCTCTTCGAAAGGAATGATATTTTATCATGTTTCAAATGGTAGTTTCTTATGTTTCAATGATAATGTTATTTTGTTTCATGTTTCAAATGAAAATTTATTATATTTTAATAATAATTTTTTATGTTTTAAATGTTTAACACACAATGTCACAACTATTTCAATAACAATGTTTCAAATTTTATAATGTTAATGTTTCATATTTTTATTATGGCATATCCCAAATTATTTCCCTTAGGATTATTCTACATTGAAATGAATGCATGTGAAAAAAGATATGTTTGTAAGTCTATAGTTTGTTTTATATGTTTTTAATCAATTCTATAAAAATATTATTTTCTATGGTTTATTTTCTATGTTTGAAACGACAATTTATTATGTTTCAATGACAATGTTATTATGTTTAATATTTCAAATGATAATTTATTATGTTTCAAATTTTTAAATCACAATGTTATAAATATTTCAATGATAATGTTTCAAATTATATAATTTCAATGTTTCAATTTTTTTTACAATAAAAAAAGGATATGAAATTAGATTTCAAAAAATGACAATTGAAATAAATATCAAACTAAAACATAAGTAATTGAAACAATTCTTAATAAAATTACTCTCCATAAGTGACATTTGCATCTACCATGTCAGTGGTATATTCAGTGTCAATATTTATATTAGCTCTATTGTCATTGTATTAATGATGCATCTTATTTTAGTAAGAGAATTATATGTTACCATAGTTATTTTAATAGGAAACATGTCCATAAAATAACGTGAAACATATAATCATAAGTAGGTATTTATATTTTTATCAAATTTATCTCAATGTTTTGACTTAACAAAAGATAATACACTAAATAATCTTTCATCTTCCTTTGAATCCAAAATCATTATTTGAAAAAGTTCATATAATCAAGAATATTCAGTAATATTTTCCTACAGGAAGATACTAGGATAAAATTTTTTCCATGAACATGTAATAGTTTCATTCTCTTTTATTTCACTTAGATATTGATATTGATCAATCATTGTAAGTATAAAATGTGTTGACTAATATGTCAATAAATCATTTTAGAAAATACATTTAATTTCAAATCCATTGACCTCTAAATATTTACTCAAATGATTAATAAGATAACCTATATATTTGTGAAACAAACTACTTACCAAATTTTCAAAGTTATCATTGTTCCCAAAAAGAGGATTCATAACTCACATGGCCTCTAGTAACTCATCCCTTCTAAAATGATCTCTAATCTCAATAGATAATATTTAAAAAACTATAATCAATTCCATCTAAATTTTAGATATAACATTATCATATAAAAGATGATTATACAAAGTATGCATTATAGAAAGTGTGCATTGGTATGTCCTTACCATTAATAATGATAAAAACATGATCATTGATATTGAATTTCAAATGGATTTCAATATCTTTAATATCTATTAAAAAATTTCAACTCCTAAAACTAGGTTCTTAAATGTTTTCATTCCATAAGTATAATATATCTAAAGATTAACATACTCATTTTCTCAACCATATGAAGTCAACAATATATAAGGATCTTTCTAGAGAATGTTTCATTAAAAATTTGATTTCTTTAAACATTGAGAGAATATAACATAATGTCAGTAATGTTTCCAAATTTTTTAAATCGTACAATACATATTTTTCCTTATCAAGTTCTCTACGTTATTTATACATAAAACCTTTTAACGATGGATATTATTCAAAAATTCTACATGTAGGCTCACACATAAAAATCCATATTGTATCAATATATTTCATCATTTAATTACCACCAATCACCCCAATTGATTTTTTTTAAATCTCTAAAAATAGTTTTGGACTGCTTGACATATAATCATACAAGTCACAAATAAGCTCTTCCACTTTTGTGACATTATCAAATATGATAATAATTTTATATGAAAAATTCATCCTATAAACCATGAAATGAATTATAATCATATATGGAGTAGTTTTTATTTGAAATCAAATACAAAGACAATTTATATGCCCTTGTATTACTAATGCACCATCAACCCCAACACACACCGACTTGGTATCTATTGCATCACCATTCACCCCAACTTTATATCTTAAATTAGAAATAACTAATTTGTAAATGTTTTCAACATTAAAATTTTATACAATTTTATGAACAAATAAAAAATGAGGTTTCCTTAAATAGTTCTCAAAAGTGTAAACATGTATGTAAATCCATGATGTGTTATTAACTATTATGATTTTATCAATTGATAGTGAAATAAACAGTAAATTTTTAAATTTTTCTTTTAAATCCTCCCTCTCAACCATTTATAGACATTTCACCATTTCCAAATAAATGACATCTAACCAATGTTATTTTGGAATGTTAAGAAATCCATTATGTTGAAATAAAATATTATAATCTACAAAATTAGAAATAGGTCAACCTTTTTTTTAAATGTGGTATACAGTAGAGAAATGTATATATTTGGCCTTTAGATTAGATAGCATAGCTTTTAAAAGTTGAGCTTTGATTGTTTCCCCTTTCTCAATAGGATGTTTTGATGTTTCTAATCATTTTTATACTCTCATACATATCTTATATGCATGAATTCTTCTATGTTTTTTCATATGTGTGTTCTTTTTTATTATCCATCTTTGTGTTTCACTGACACATATTTTTCCAAAATATTTATCAATTATGTCTAACTTAAGTTGCATTCTATTTTCTTTTCCTAGTTTACAACTACATATTGTACATGTACATTATGTTGAAGTATCATTACCATTTTCTAGATCTACAGGTTCAATGAATGTATATTTTATTTCCGTATCAAACTTAATATTAGAGTGGATGCCAAGATCTCTCAATCAAGTGAATACATAAATTTATGATAGGCACGAGTCAAGTAGGTACACAACATAATAGCTTTAAGCAAATGAAATCACATACATGAGAATATTTCATAAATAAGATAAAAGCCAAACCCAATATTCCATTTTAAAAATAGCTCATCAAAAGATATCTAGAAATAGGATTGCATGAGTAGCTCTTCCAAGAAAGGCTGTTAGAGAGCCAATAATAGAAGCGTGACTTCCATACCTAGAATAGATGTTTAAGGGAGTTATTTCCTATTCATCTAATCAAAATATAAATCCAAGTACACCTATGCAATCTTATCCATGAAAATAGGAAAACTTTAGGTGAGAGAAATAAAACATAATAAATAGATATGAAAACAAAGAAAATCCCTACTCTAACACCCCCACATAAGTACAACTTAGGTGGATAGTGTAAAAAAATTAGTCCCAACAACTAGGCCTGATGAGGTATCCATGTACAAAGCAATATCTCATAAAGTAGTTGAAAGGAGAAAACATGTAGGAAAAACTTGCCCCAAAATAGAGACATACAAAACCCCTGAGAAGATAATGTTGTAGTGCCTTGAACCTCAAGAAAAGCCCTTAAGTGAAGATACTTTCTCTCTATGAAAGGTTTGGTGAAGATGTCTATAATCTGATCTATCATTTATAAATATCTCAAATCAATGATGTTGATATGAATGAGCTCTATTATAAAGTACATGTGAATCTCTATGTGTTTAGTCTGATGATATTGAATCAAATTCTTACAAATCTAAATAGTACTTTACCTATAATAGTAGATGATGGTAGGTCATCTGAACTAGATATTGAACTCTATGAGAATCCCATAAAGCCACATGGCCTTTGTCACAACATTAAAAACCTTAGTAGAATATATTTCAGTAGATGCTAAAGTAATAACATTTTATTTCTTGTTTGACCAATTAATTAGACCTAAACCAATGGAAAAACTTTAACCTAAAGTGAAATTATGATTTAAAATATTGTCAGCATGTTCGAGTCAATATAACTAATCAATTTGTTCTCAATGCCATCTTTGTAGTGAATATCGAATCTATGTGTGCCTTGAATATAGTGAAATATCATTTTATTTTATTTTAATTATAGCTCATGGGTTTATTGCATAAATCTTGAGCCAAGGCTCACTACATATGATATGTCAAGTATGGTATGTGTAAAATAGATAAGGTTACCCACAATTTGTCTATCCAAGGTAGAATCAACTAAAGGTGAAGTATAATATACCTTAAGATTAAATCTAGATAGAAATGGAGTCAGATTTAGCTTAGAATTGGGTTATGTAAGAGTAATCCCTGAGTTAGACTGTAAAATATAAATCCCAAGGAAGTAGTAGAACAAGCAAATTTTATCATGGAAAATCTATCTTGAAGATCCCTTTTCACCACTACAATGGATGAAGAAGAGCTACCAGTGATCAAAAGATGGTCAACATAATGAACTAGAATCAAGAGTTATTTATCCTACCATAAGAGATAGATGTTTGGATCTGAATAGCATTTAGTGAATCCTACTAAAAGAATACAAAAATCCATATTAGTGTAGGAAGTTCAAGGGGCCTGATTGAGGCAATAGATTGATTTAAGGAGTCTAAAAACAAAGGAAGAATCCTCAAAAAATCCCTAATGTTGATCCATGTAAATTTCCTCCTCAATATCATCATGAAGAAAGACATTCTCCACATCCAGATGATGAACATACCAATGATTGGTTGCATCAATAACAAGTGTGATTCTTATGGAGTTCATTTTGAAAACTATTGCAAAGGTCTTTGTGTATTCTATTCCATGCTCTTGTAAGAAAATATTGATGACCAACCATGCCTTGAACTTGTCAACAAACCCATATCTTGCATTCTTATTTTAATATATCGATGTAAATCAAACTATCTTTATTCCTTTAAGAAGAAGTGTCAAATCTTAAGTGTGATTCCTAATTTATGAGTTATACACCTCATGCATGGGAAAATCCCACTCAATAATACCTTATTCCTCTTGAAAAGTCTACATATATAAGGTAGAGGCATATAAAGCATGCGGTCCACTTTAAAACTCTAAACATATTTTCTTGTCCTCTAAAAGATCCCCAACCCATATACCTACATTCTGTAGTGTTTTCATAGCCCAAAGAGGACCAGATGTTGATGATTTAAGTATATAAACACCATCCTTTGAAGCATGTCTAGAAGTGGATGAAGATGATTCTTCATCACTACTCTCACTATTTGAACTAGAAGAAGTCTCCTCAACCTCTAGAATTTTCTTAGTCTGATCTAAATAATCTAAATTGAATCCATGTGAGTCTAATGAAGTGGGAGAAGTGTCAAGTGTTGAGTCTATGTAAATATCTTGAAAGTGAACACTTCTCTCGATGAACACCTCATGTGTGATTAGATGAAGAATGCAATACTCAATGACACCATATGAATAACCTACGAAGATGCAAGGATTACTCTAAGGTTCCATAGCATTTCACTTCTTCTTAGGTATATAGGCCATAACTAGAGATCTAAAGAATCTAAAATTCTCAACCATAGGATTCCTACTGTACCAAACTTCAAAGGGAGTTATGATTTTCAAAGTTTTATGGGGAACCCTATTCTAATTATATAAAGAAACATTTATTATTTTTGCCCAATACTATGGTGTAAGTGACTTAGCATGAATCATATATTTAGCCATCTAGTTCAAGGACATGTTCTTGTGTTATATAACTCCATTCTGTTGAGGACTTTAAGGAACTATCTACTACAAATCAATCCCCCTTTTTGTGAAAAATTACTCAACTTATTATTTACATATTCACCCCCATTATCAATTCAAATAAATTTGATGTATTTATTAGATAAGTTTTTTGAATTAACCTTCAAGTCTTGAAACTTATTGAAAAATTCAAATTTATACCTAAGGAAGTGAACCCATATGTATCTCAAGAAATCATAAATGAAGGTAAGGACATACTTAGCCCTTGTGAAAGATGAACTTAGAAAAGGCCCATATTCATCACTACATATGAACTCTAATGTCTTTAATTCCCTCTAATATTTTCCTTTTTCAAATTTTTATTTAGAATGCTTCCCATGGGAAAAACCCTCACAAAGACCATTAGAGAAATGAACTCTAGTTAACCCTATGACCATGTCATTCTTGCTGAGTTATTTTAGGTAGCAATAGTTGAGGTGGCCAAACCACTCATGCCAAAATTGATAACTCCATTTGAATTATTTAGTAATGCAGTCAGAGAAGAATTAGGTGTAAAATGTGAGAAGTTATATAACCTTGCTTGGTGATATGACCTACCCATTATCACTATAGAATAATTATATCTCTAATTATTACTAAATTTGGTTAAAACATCACTCTTATACCCTTAATGATGTGAGTGGTTTGATACATTGATAGGATATTAGTTGAAAGTGATGGAACCCTTACAACATTATTGAATATTCCACCATCCATTTCAATAAACCCTATCCCTACAAATTTTATTGTAGTACCATCACCCAAATTGATAGAACACATGGTATAAGGATCTAAGGAATAAAATTCAACTTATGAAGAGCCCATGTGATGGGAAAAAATTGATTTAATAACCCATGAAAAACTTGGAGTTGTAACTGCTATAAGAGCCTTGCCCTTTTCTTTCTCTTTACCTTTACCTTTTGCTTGAGAAGAATCTTTAATTGATGAATTTTATTTGATAGAATTAGGATCACCTATGTTATTATTTTCTATAAGATGATTTAGGTGATAAATTTATTTTTTCATTCACTTATGTTCATCATGACCATTTTTCTTGAAATACACACACTTAACATTCTCTTTCTTAGGTTTATCATTAGAAGAGGAGGTTTTAATGGTTGTTTTGGTAGAGGTCTATTCTATATTATTATCTTAATCCTTATTCTTTTTTTTTCTTCTCTTTATTTAAAGTCTTATGTTTTTCATTCCTAAAAATTAGGGCTTGAGTTTTTGACAACTTAAATGTGCCCATCTATATTAGCTTGTCTTGATCCCTAGTCAAGTCAATAATGAAAGCATCTAAAGAGGGCATTTTACATGTAATGCCTAAAAAAATTTTAGTGGAATGGAAAGTAGTGACATATACTGAATAATTAAGACCTAGTTTAGAGAGTATATAAATAATAAAGTGGTCATATTTCTTCTCTATTCTACATTCTTTTAACTGTAATCTTAAAGGCTTAAATTTGATGAATAAATCCTAAAGGGTGTCAAAGTTGCTAGGACTTAGGCTCATAAGTTCATTTTCTAGTTTATGAAATTTCTTCACATATTTCTTCCTAAATATCCTTTACAAAATCTTCCACACTCCATTGGGTTATTCAGAATGTTCTATATGAAATAAGATATTAGGAGACATAGAAAGACACATCAACCCATAGGCTTTATGACTATAATTATACCTCTTAACTTTTTTTGTATTTTAGTTGGTTGAGTTTCTAACCCCATTATTATGTGATGTAAAAATTTGATCCCAAGAATAATTTTAATTTTTCATTCATGATAATTAAATGTTGTTATAGCGTTAATTAAAATTGTATCTATTTTGTGCAATTTTTAAGTGCAGTGGTTTTAGTTGTTGTAGAAATGAAAGTACACACATAATGAAAAGTGACTCAAAAAATTAGTACACCCTCCTGAACTATGAAATGGTGAATCTCCAAAATGCTACAAATAATGCAAACTCAAAATATGTTAGGCATAATAGAGAATGGATCTATAAAAACTAGTACAAATGTATTAAAGATGTGTTTTGCAAGACTAGGTGAGGATGTCAAGCTCATCCTAAAATATGTCTAGGATGAGTACACAAAGTGATCAAGTAAAAATATGAATAGGTTTTAAACAATATCAATTTATCTTTGAATATTTCCAAGAAACTTTTATTTTATAAAAAAAATAATCAAAAAATCTCCACTAACAATGCTAAACTTGACCAATCCTCTTATTCATTAATTGTGAATTCAAAGAAAAATAACCTATTTAACCTTGTTTTAAATAAATCTATTAAAAAAAGGTGATTTCATATAGTAATTTTTATTTAAAAATTAAGTCAAACTTTGAATAGACTTAGCTTTTATAAGAAACATTCAAGCCTTTTGAAACTATAGGAGTCTTTTGTGTTGTTTCTTGTCTAACTAATGTAAATTGAATGGTGGTTTGATGAGGTAGAAATGATATTATAATCATAATGTAAAAATGTCATAATGAATGACCATCTACAAGCAATGAAGAACCATGGTCAAACATGTAGACCTGGTCGACCAGTCTCCAAACACATAAAACCAGCTGAGGCCTAGTTGAATACAAATAGGTTGATATCAAATAGAAGAGAGTAAACCTAATTCTTATGGAGGCATGAAGTTATTTTGAAGGAAATGGTAACAAGGCATATGAAACATGCAATCACATAAAAACCAAAAAAATTATGGTAATGACTGCCAATGAACTAGATCTACAAAAAAATTGACTCCACTAAAGATGAAAACTTTAAAAAATGGATTGTATATAAATATTATTTTACAAATGAAAATATCATGATTTAAAAAAACTAACAATGAGTAACTAGAAACATGATTACGAGAGGTCTCTAAAATATGTTCTATTAGTTTAATTTTATCATCATGAATCTCCACAAGTGGAGGCTTGCCATGATTATCATCTAGAGGAATGTCTTCAAGTGGTGGAGTGCCATCGTCAATAAAATATTTAGGTGGTGACATGTTATTGAAAATAATTATTTCTTGTGAGATACCATTATCTATGGAGGATTTTGCATGAAAAGGGGTTATGATATTATTATTGAAAGTTTAAATCATATTTACTACAAATAAAAAAATCTTAATCAATAAATAATTGTATTATGAGTGAATGCATGTTGCATGATCACCTTTCATAGATTTCTAAAATAAGATAATATGCTCATTTTTCTTGATAACTGGCCTGTTCTTTTACCATTCTCACCAGATTACATTTTACTAAGTACAAAATAGTAATAAATTATGCAATCAAACAACTATGTGAATAATGCAATTGGATGGTTATGTGTATTACATCTGATGATGTAGTTGAATGATTGTGTAAGTGATGTAGTCAGATGGCTATGTACAATATGACAAGATCAAATGACTGTGTGTGGGATGCAATTGGATGGTTTCCTATGCTATAATGTTGCTAGTGTTATGTAGTCAATTAATTGCATGCTTTGTCTGTGCAATATATTTAACTGGTAACTAAAAAAATTTATGGTTACCAATAAAATTGTTTGTGTGTGTGTGTGTGTGTACACACACACACACACACACACACACACACACACACACACACACACACACACACACACACACACACACACACACACACACACACACATGCAATATGGGATTACTTTTTCTTTGAGGTAATGGTGATATATATTCTTAAGTATGGAATTATTTTAAACAATAGGTAAGATAAGCCAAAAAATAACTTTCATTCTAATTTTTAGGAAACTCGATTGCATGTACTAGCCCTCCAAAATCACCAAAATTAAATTTCTAAAAATTAAATATTCATAAATTAACTAATATTCACCATAAAAATTTACCATGGAAAAGACTTAATCTAAAAAACAAAATTGAAGATTATGGAAAGAGCATTGATATGAAGAGAAAATTATGTCCTGTTGATGAAAATGACATGCCAAAACATATAGATGAAGAAGATTTTGAGGAACGCATCAAATAAAAACATAAAATTATGTAATTTTATATCATAACTAAAATAAAAGCTAAAATTTTAAGAAAACCCTACAAAACATTCTAAAAAAATACTAGAAAAAAAAACCTAATAAAAATAACATCAAAAAAAGTTACATAATCCCCAACCAAAATCCAAACCAAAAAAAAAACCTATCAAAGCCCAAAGACAAAAATTTAAAAAAAAACATGAAAAAATATTCTTTAAAATTTATGAAATAAAAGTTAAAAACTCACTCATAAAAATTATAAAAAACCAAGAGAAATTTAATGATAACCTAAAAACAATTACCCAAAACCCTAGGAAATTTTAATAAAAAATAAACAACCATAAAACTTAGAAAAACTGAGAAAAAATAGCATGCCAAACTATAAGAAAACTAAGCAAAAATAGTGTAAAAAAAAATAACAAGCCTATGTCTAAATCATATAAAAAGTAAAAAGTAAATAATAAAAAAATAATTTAGATATTTTATCTATTCATTTATATTATTATTTTTATTTATAAAATGTCTACCCATCTATATAATTTAGAAATTAATTTTTATTAATAATCACATTAAAAATAAGAATATTTGTATATAACTACATTTTTTTTTAAAATTGTATTACAATATGTGGGGTATGGCATACTTTGTGTTCATGAGGCTATGAGGCTGCCAACGAATATATTAAGTAAAACTACCATACAATCTATATCACGCCTATCACCTACTTCAAAAATTATATGTACATCGATATTCAGATGAGTAGCATATCTCTTGATGGTGTAAAAGGGATGAGATGCATCGATGGTCTATAGGTGTTGAAATATTTGAGATGATTTTTCATATTTCACCTATTTAAAAGGAGATAAGGAAGTAATAAAATTATTTTATTTATCATATTTGTATTTATGGTATTATATTTCTTTGTTTTTATCTTATCAAATAATTATAGATCCATATCTTGCGTTCCTTCATCATAACCACATTAATCTTGTTCTCATAAATTTAAACTACATGAGACCACTCCCACATGCATTAAGGAGGTTTTTCCTAAAAAAGTAAAGATTCTCTACCTAATTCTTATGAGGATTGACCTTCTCATCTAACACTTGATGAGTACATATATCAAGAGTCAGGTAATCTATAAATCAAATTATTTGAAAATAATGACATAAAAATATTATAATATTCTAAATAAAAACATTAGTTATTATATTTAATTAAATTATTAGATTATTGTTTAACATTTTTTAATATATTAGTTTAATTTTATTATTTTATTTCAATTACTTCAAAAAGAACATTTTTATAAAAAATAAAAAATGTTTGAATAAAAATTTCACTTAGAATTCAAATATTAACCAATTTAGCATAAAAAGTGGTTGATTATTTTTATTCAAAAATAGTTTGGTTGTGCTCCCTATAATGTGGATATTATTGAAAAATTTACAATAGAGGCACTTAAGCAGATGAGGTGACATAGATGGGTATCATATCATAACTAATTAATTATTTATATTTTTATACTAATTTATATAATATTTAATATGTAAGATAGATACACAGATAATAAGTATGCAAAGAGAGAGTAATTCTCCAACCTCTAGGCATGAATGTATTTGTGTGGAAAATCTTATATGAATAGTGGATCAAATGAGATATAAATTGGCCTTCTTGTAACTAAAAAAAATTGATGCATGGATACCTATAATCATCACTGTTTAGCCAAGCAACTCAATGATTTATATGTATGCTTACTCAACATTGTAATCCACTATATATCTACTTCTGAAATATGGATAGAGATGCCAACATTATATGTAATTCAATGATTACCTATAATGCTTAGGCATTTAATAAAAAAAAAGTTTTTATCTATTTAGGTTTATACATTATTTTTTAAATAATATTATTAATATAAGTATTAAAATTATTCACACCAAATCTCACCAAGTGAGAATGAGTTAGTGGAAGTTGTTGAGTCCTCATTTGGGATAAATGAGTGTACATTGGAGTTGTATAACTATAAGGCCTCTAATAAAATGCAACAGTGGTTGAAATCCCATGAATTGAAAATTAATGCATTAAAAAATAGGTTCATTCTAGGAGATTTTTGTTAGTAAGACATTCTTTTCTATTTCACAATATTTTAATTTTTAATTTAATTAAGCTATTTAACATATATTTAACTTAGATTATTTTAATAATTATTAAATAATATCATTATAGGTGAATAAACCATCAATTGTAGTTGATGGTCCTATTTTTGAAGAAGATTATGATGATGATTTTGACAATGACTATGAAAACCCATCATTGAGAGGAGTGGAGTTTAGTCTAGAGAATATAGACAATGATCCCATGGATGGTAATCTTCAAAATGACCTCATAGATGATCATGGTGTCTAACATTAAATGATAGTCATTGCTAATCGTATTTTTTTTTTATAATTTATATATTTGATAAATGTTATTGTATTGTAGATGAGAGATTATTTATTTTCTAATATATGACATTATATTCTTGTCCATGACATTAACTTACCTATCATGTTTATAAATATATATTATATAGTTTTTGAATTATAATATTTTATTTTAGAATCCTTATTTATACTTAAAAACATGTTATCTTAATTCAAGTTTTAACATTTTGTATATTTTGGTTATCATATTTTTAAAAATATATAAGATATAGTTGTAAATATAAAATACTAAAATTAAAAGTACAAATTTGTATATTTAAATAGAATTATAAAAATATATATTTATAAAAAAATAAAAATAAATGTAATGTTATTATTTATAATTTCAAATAGTTATATTGCATTTAATATTTTAAATTTATTTTTTATTTTTTAGCGGCATGAAAGCATGGAAAATTTTTGGCGTAAAGGTGGAATAAGTAAAAATGCTTCATTTTGTCACCTTTGCACCATTTTTGCATCAAAAAATTGGCATAAAATATAGGGATTTTGATCTCCAAAACATAAAAAAATATTTGTTTTGACATAAAAATGACCCTAATGATGTCATAAATTGAATTCTATGTAGCAGTGCAGGGTTCCATTTGCATTCTATTTTCTAATCTATTTTAAAGGTACATAAGACCCATGGCGATTTCTGATCATATTGGAGGACACATGAGATATTTTTACAAATGTTGATTTCATTTTAAAATTCTACTATTTTAATTATTATGTATGTTTTATTAGGAAAGATGAGTGATTTATATGTTTCAAAATTCTAATTTCAATTACTAAATATATGAATGTGGATTATGTGTTTTATTATAATGTTCACATGTTTTTACTTTGAAGTGTGTGCTTACACTAGCTACAATATGTCCAAGTACACACCCTGATCGATTATGTAGGTACCTAGAACTGACCTATTGACATGTATTGAATGTTATTTTATGAGTGTTCACACAATTATATATGTATAGACAATTCAATCTAAATTTATAAATATTAGTACTCTTATTGAATTTTTAATTTTGAAATCCTTTTTCACAATCTCCATGCTATCATCTATTTGATATTTTGTGACATTTTATCTGAGAGTAAAAATATTTTAAAGGTCCTAACACTATGTTAGGACCGTCTTTATGTTTCCTTCATTGGATGAACCCATCTGCTTCTTTTTACCTTTCTCATTTGTATTAATTGGAAGTCAGCACATGTGTCAATATTATTGAATTTGAATTTAAAGTATCTTATAAATAGATAGGTGTTTTTCTTTTATTGGAGAGGGGGTCATAAAAAATCACACTAAAACACTTCTCATGTTATAGATAACATTCGATTATGGAACACTTTTGACTCACATGCTAATGTTATTTCTATTATATTATTTTATTTAATCAATATCTTTTTTCCAATCTAAAATATGTGACTATTAAAAGGTTGGTTACTTCACATTGGCCACCAAAACCTAATACATGCTCTTGAACATTGTTTTCTTTAACACTATGTGTCAAGTAGATTTAACTCATTATAGGAAGACAAGGGTTGTAACCCATAAAATTATAATGTGAAAGAGAGAGAAAAAAAGAGGATCATGTTATTATAACCTCATCTACATATTTCATTTCTATACTGTTATACATAATTTCAGCATAATTTTACACTATTCAGAGCTATACTTTGAGTTGTTATTTTAACCTATTTTCAAATACTAGAAAAAATACTAAAGATAGAGTTTATTTTGTATATGATTTAATGTGGTTCTAACATTCAATTTTTTCATTGTAATATTTAGTTCATCTTTGTATGTTATTATATTTCATAGGTACTGTTGATACCATTTGTGGGTGCAGGTATAAGTAAAATGAGCTAGGCTGGTTGTAGATTATGGCAATCAGGGATAAGGAGAAAGGGAAAATGACCCACCCTAAAGGGATATTCTATCTACTAAGACATAAATACTTTCAATAGTTTGTCCATTTTATCACTTTTCATCTTTTATATTATTATTATTATTATTATTTTCATTTTCAATTGTCTTCTTGACTTTTTCTATCATGTCTTATTTTATTTCATTATTCTTGGATCTCAAGCTTGGTCATGAGCATTTTCATAGACCTAGCCTTACTCCATGTTCACATCTCAGCCACATGACATTTTTAACTTGATAGATTTTTATGTTTGGGTGAGCCTTGGTGTTGTTTTAAACCTCCCTCTTATCATTTTCCCTTCAAAACTCCTACCAAGGGACCCTAAAAAATTATTTCCTAATTATATTTATTAATGATAACATTACATTTGAAAAAATTATTTTTCCATTATAGACATTATGGGTTTGTGGGCCTTTGCCCCCAAATCAAAATACATCATTTCAAATTTTTTTGGTCATTGGGTAAATCTAATCATGCCATTAATTTTGGTAGACTTGGAGGGTCTTAGATTGGCTCCCAATACCAATCTTTCTTGATTTTCACTGGGAGTAGTTGAGAAGGAGGAGAGGGAAGGAGGCATAGTAGAGGGATGGGGAAGAAAATGAGACCCTAAGGGAATGTTAAAAGTA
Source organism: Torreya grandis (assembly GCA_037957365.1). Taxonomy (NCBI): domain Eukaryota; kingdom Viridiplantae; phylum Streptophyta; class Pinopsida; order Cupressales; family Taxaceae; genus Torreya; species Torreya grandis. Next base: position 2,813,040 of record JARHVA010001814.1, read on the forward strand.
AAGAAGAGGATTTGGCATGAAAATCCTATATGGAGAGAAAATTGACTAGCTTGGGCCAGGACTATAAAAAGAGGGTTTGGTAAGAGGAAAGGCAAGATTTATTTTTCTCTTCCACTGAGATACAAATAAATAAGAAAGTTTTTTATTTATTTTTCTCTTGAAACCTTAGGAATTATATATTCATTACCAGTCTTAAGGGAGATTAATATAAATAAAAGTTCTTGCAGGTTCATAAGGAAATTGTATGACTTCTTGATGAACCTTCAAGGGTTTATATATTGATTTAAATTGATATATATCAATTACTCCATGAATTGGGTTATTAAAAATCTATTTTCAAGTCACTTCAGGTTTTTTGGGCTCTTAAAACTATCTTGCCTCACTCAAACTTTGGCATAGTAATCCATGTGATCTCTTCCTAATAACGAGCATAATCAATATGATATTATCTCATGTTTTTTAAACTATTATACTAGAATAAGTGCACTTGATTCAGTGTCATGTATTTTTCTTAGCCATTCATTCATACCACTTTGTGGGTTTCTGATTGATGTGTTGACTATGATTTTGGGGGAAGTTGATTTGAAAGGTTGACTGATTTAGTGATACTTGTGAATAAATTTTGATGGGTTTTTAATTAATGCTTGATTTTGGTGTTTTGGGGTTTTATTACTTGTAATATTATGCATTTGGTTGAGTATTCTATTAGTATTTAATACACCATTTTTTGGATTAATTAATTTAATGATTCATTATTATATACCTGGATATATGAAATTATATTTTAGTAATCATTAAGGTTTATGCAATCTTTGTGATTTACCTGGTATTAAAATCAAACTAGCCATATGATGACTAGATATGGAAATGTCATCACTATGGCGCACTGTTGTAAGTGACTAAATGTCCATACTTGGTCAGTTGGTAAAAATGGTTAGTTTTTTAAACTTGTGGTGGGTTGTTAAAAGGGTTTCAATTGTCATTTATCTTATATTTATGTCTGCATCGTACCTATATAGTGTTTTTTATTATCTTTGTATACTTATAATATGTGATGAAGGAAGATTGAGATCAACTGAATAAGTAGTTGACATAAAAATCTCATTCAGATGAAGGATAGGGTTGCCAATGATTATTTATTAGTGTTTGTATTTTAAATTTTAGTTTCAAAGTTTTCAATGTTATGTAACTTATGCATGTTGAGGATCTTTTCCTATTATTGTCCTTACTTATATTCCAAAAGTCCAAAAATATGGACTCCACCTCCCAATTGATGGGTGGGGGTTGTAAGGGCCAACAATTTGGGGGATCATAGGATGGGTCGGGACCACAATACTCATATGGCAAAGACATCATGTATATTACACAGTTGATTTCTTCTTGACTAGGTTACTTTATTATATGAATCCATTATTGGATGAAGTAGATGTAACATGTTTTATAATGCATAATTTTACTTGTATGATATTCCAGATGGAGTCATTTAACTCTATTTTATAATTATTGTTTCATTTCTCCATCCATTATGTGTATTGTATATTAAATAGAATGGAAATTAGTTATTACAATCTAAATTTATGTTGTATTTGAGTAAATTTTCTTGATATTTATTGAGCAACTTATGAATAAGTTGATAAAATATTCTACATGACTAGCTAGTTTCCAAATGTTAAATTCATAAAAATAAATTGTGCAACTACCATATTTGCATATTATTTGGGTAAGTTATTATATGTGAGAATCAGTTATAGTTTATACTATTGTTTCAAGGCATTGTGTATGCATTAAATTTTTTGCATTCATTCTTTTGACCCCTAAGGTACCATGAAGAAAGAAAAAAATGCTTTCTATGCAACAATAATTAAATTCCTTATTATAGTAGGATAAAATAAAATAGTGTCAAGAAATGATTTTTCTAATGCATTATGTTCTTTGAAACCCTACATTATTATGCTTAAAGTTATTATTTCTAGAAACAAAAGCAATTCAAATTGCTAAGTATATCAGGATTTATCATTAAAGATATTTAGAGTATCTACTCAAATGGAATTATAACTATTCAAATTAATTGTGTTTTATTTTCAAAAGGATAAATATTTTCCTAATTATTTGATTTAATTATTAATAAATCTATTTTGAAATAGTTAATAACATTTTTTTTTCTTTCTTTTTATCACAATGGCCATATTATATCATTCTCCTTAGTGGAAACTCAATAAAAGTAGTTATTTTATTCTATAGAATATTGTAAGGTCACCTAAAGTCCTCATTTGAGAATTAATTTGGTCATGCAAATGTTAGTAACTGCTATTTATAACCTTAGTCCATATTATTTTTATTCATAAATAATGCATATAAAGATTAGAGTATCAACATGCATGGTAAGTCATAATGAAAAATAAGATTTATTCCATAAGTGTACACTTTCAATATATATTGGATATATTTAATCATGATTAACTTAATTATATAGGCATGTTAGTGTTATAGTTAGGACATAGTAATGGTTGCAAAATTTCTAACTAGTAAGTACAATCAGTGTCGGTATTCCTAAAGGAATAGATTTCAAAAGTTAATTAATTAAAAAAAGGATTATGGATTTTAAAATTATAAAATAAGTGGCATAATTTTATTATTATTATTATGACTAATTTAAATGTAAATAATATTAGACAATTATAAATCTCTAAGTGACTATTTACAAGATGATCTAGTCATAGTATGTTGCCACTATAGATTGAAATTATCATATCCACTCCTAAAAAATATTAACTCAATAATAATTGTAACCAATTAAATAGTTACAACAACAATTTATTTTATAAATTGAAAACATGATGTGCAATGACCTTGTAATTATAAATCATGGTATAATGATCTAAAACTAGGGATAGTACCACCATGGGCCTTCCATATACAATAGAATATATAAGGTGCATAAATATTCAATTACATCTTAAAGGTGTATAGGCATAGCTAAATTTATAAAATATATTCAAATAAGTGCCATTACTTGAATTAGATAGAACATTATTATAAACTTGACTTAGAAGTGAATTCATGTTTCATCCCTAACATTCGAATGACATTGATAACCTTAGAATTTAACTTAACTATCCCAAGATCAAAGAAGGTAAAGTTAACTAACACAACCTATATTGGGTTTATTGGATGTATAATTATTAGTTAGGATGAGGACACCTAGGTGGTCCAATTGGGAAGGTGTTTTCTACTAGGCAGGTCTTGGTATATTGCTATGGATCACATATTGATACACCCCAAATTTCATGTGGTTATCTCTAGGGTAATAATCTTCCCTTTAGAATATTTTAAGGGTAATTACCTTGACTAAGGGTTACATGTGTGTAAACATAGTGATAGGTCATGTAAAACAAAGTTCTAGGTCATAAACCATTTCAGCTTTCACTATAAATTCTAAAAGAAGTAACATTTAAATTTTATTTTGGGGTCATTTCACCTGGTATCAGAGCCTGTGCCATGTTGTCAATTTTAAACACAATAGAAATTAAAAGAATTTATTTCTAAAATATACCTAAAAACTAGTTGGTGACTTCTCAAGAAAATGGTTAAGACTAGAGCTATCAGCAATTAAGTTGACAATGATCAAGGAATTGATAGACCAATATTAAGAGATTGAGGTTGAGGTAGAGGTAGAAGCTGATGTATGGGTTGTCCTACTAGAAACCTGAATCAAATTAAGAATGAAAATATTCCCCACAAGGATAGTAAAAAAAATGAAACACCCAATGATAATGTGGATGGGAACAACCCAACTGATAAGAAAGAAAAATACTTCATGGAATCTTGTCTACTCTGAATACCATTCAAGGCAAAATAGAAAATCTAGAGCAAAGGTTAAAAAATATTGAGGATGCTCCTCAAGAAAAAGTCTCTCAATTTAGAGTTGGGTAAATATGGTAGAAATACTTTAGAAAATACATATAATAATAGTATACCCCATCATCAAAGAGCTCAAAAATATTTCCACATATAGCTTCTCAAGTGAGGAATTAGGAGATGCAACTGACGTATGGCTCATAAATCTAAAAAAATATTTTAGCCTTAATGACATGCCATCTAATATGAAGGTAAGGGTTTTTGTTTATCAATTAAATGGTTATGATACCCTATGGTGAAACCATCTCTATGCTTTGGATGGGTATCAACCTATAACCCTTACGTGGACATATTTTGAGAACCATTTATGAAAAAGGTACTTACATGTAAACTTCAAGGAGTAAAAACTAAAGATTTTTAGATGCTCAAGAAAGAAAATATGTCTGTCTTTGAATATGAAAATAAGTTTTTAAATTTGATACATTATGTAAATGACATGCATTATAAAGAGACAAAAATAACCAAGTTCAAGTTAAGGTGTAAATAAATATTTTTGAATGACATCAACATGACTAATCCTAAGACACTGATATCTACTATAAAGTCTACCAATAGGGAAAAATAAATATAAAAGTATCGGTAAAAAGTGAGACACTAGTTCAAGATGAATAGGCAACAATCAGAATCTAGGAAGACACCTCACACATCAAAAAAATTTAAGAAGTCAGACGAATCATAAGTTATAAGGGAATAACAAGAATTTTAATTGATTCCAAAGTCAAAATAAGAATTTTAAAACCCAAGACAACTCTAAAAATTAGTCTTTTAGAAAGGATCAAGACCAAAATAGCCAATGTGGAATACCCATATTGGTGAACATGATTCTAGTAGCCATAAAAAGGACACTGATGTGTTAGGAATGCAATGATAACCATTACCATAAGGACTACCAAAAGTTGAAATTAGGATAGTCAATAGACCATATAGTATATGTTGCAGTAGATAACCAAAAAGCTAACTTTTAAGCCACCATAATTGATATAAGAGATAATATTATTGGTAATTTTGTAACTACTTTGATTGATTCTAGTGCACTAGATAGCTTTATTTTACCTTCTATGGTGAATAAATACAAGTATAAATTTAGGCCATTGAGATAAGGATAGGAAGTCAAGTTTGGTACCAACAAGAGGGTACCTATCCAAAAATTCTTTAAGTAAACCAAAATTTATATTGGATCCTTGAATATAAGGGTAAATTTGTATTTAACACCCTTAGGGTCTTATGACATTATTTTAGGCATTGATTGGATACAACAACATGCAACACTTGCTTGATCCCTAAAAGGGATGCAATTCAATGATGAGAACAAAAATTTTATTAAAATCCAAGGTCTTCAAAGGCCAAAAATGTATAATTTTTTTTTAACCCTACAATTAAAGAAGGTTGTTCAAAAATGGTGTAAGTTCTATACAATCCAAGTACATGAACCTCCCAAGGAGGAAGAACTGTCCAATTTAGATTTTCCTATCTTACAAGAATTCATGGATATTTTTCCTAAAATTTCTCCTATTTTTACACAAAAATGGGAGTTTGAGTTCTCTATTGAGATTACCCTAGGGGATACCCCTACATCAAAATGTCATTATTTAATGAATGTGGTATATTTACAAGAACTAAAATTCTAACTAAAATAACTTTTAGATAGAGGAAGCATTCAACCAAGTGTGTTACCGTGTGGTGCTCTAGTGGTCTTCATAAGAAATAAATATGGCACTTTAAGGTTGTGAATTGATTATTATATGGTCAAAAAATTGATGATAAAAAATCATTATCTACTACCCTAGATCGATGATTTGTTTGATCAGATGAAATATGCAATAGTCCTTTTAAAAATTGATCTAAGATCTAGTTACCATCAGTTAAGGATAAAAGAGGAAGACATATAAAAAATTACCCTCCAAAATCAATATGGCCACTATGATTTCATCATTATACTATTTAACCTCACTAACGCACCTACAACATTCATGAATCTAATGAATAGTGTGTTTACGGATTTGCTAGATAAATTTGTGTTAGTGTTCTTGGATGACATCCTTATATACTTCAAGAATGAATATGAACATGATCAACATTTAAGGCTAGTTTTGTAAAGATTAAGACAAAAAAATTATTTGGTAAGATATCCAAATGCACCTTTTACCAATCAAAAATATATTACTTAGGACTTGATTACCATGAAGGGCATAATAGTAGACCCAAAAAAAATTCAAGCCATTCAAGAGTGGCCTACTCTATCTAATGTGCACAAAGTACACAATTTTATGGGTTTTGATGACTACTATTAGTGGTTTCTGGAAAATTTATCTCACCTAGCCAACCCCATTACATCTCTACAATGCAAAGGCAAAAAAATTACAAGGACACCTCAATACAAAGAGGCTTTTAAAAGGATCAAGGAGTTGTTGAAAATAGCTCCTACATTGATTATACTTTATCCAAACGATCATTTTGACATATGGGTTGATGCTTCAAAGAAATTCTTTGGTGGCATATTGACCCAAGAAGGTAAAGTGGTAGACTATAAATCTTGCAAGATTAAAGGAACTAAAACCAACTATCCCACTCATGACTTATAATTTATTGCTAAATTACATGCCTTAAAATAGTGGAAGCACTTTTTACTGGGTGAACATTTTAAATTAAAATTTGATAACCGTAGCTTAGAACAGCTATTCTAAAAAGATGACTTGAAGGCATACCAATGTAGATGGCAAAAATTTGTCAACAATTTTGACAGGGACATCACTTATGTGAAGGGCAAGGAAAATTGTGTGACTAATGCACTCAATAGGCACACATACCTTTATGCCTTGTCTATTCTACAAGGGAATTTTAGTTGAATTATCTTACAATAGTAGCTTCCTAATAATTATTTCCAAGAAGTAAGTGCAGGACTGGATGATGAGCCCCTAACAAAATAATTTACTAATATTTTTTTTGACTCATATGGCCTTTTAAGGCATGAAAATAGAAATTTGTACCCAAATCAGGTGGACATAATATATTACTACATGAATTTCATATAGCATCCCATTTTTCCAAATCCAAGGGTCACAAAAATGATCCATAAACTAAAAATGCTTTATTTTTGGCCTGGTTTGAATAAATATGTTACTAATTTTGTGGTGAGATGTCTATAGTGTTAGCATGTGAAGGTTTAACACTGCCATCTTCAAGATTTTATACACCCATATGACATATGAAGTGACAAATGGGTAGTGGTTTCACTTGATTTTATTATATAAGATTGCCTAAATCTTGCAACTGGCATGATATTATGTTGGTAGTAATTGACAAAACAACCAAAGTTAGTCACTTTATTACTAGGAATTTGACTATAGATGTTGCTTTTGTTAAATTCTTTGTGAAATAGGTGGTTTGATTACATGGCATGCTAAAACTTATTGTCTCTGATAGAGATAAGTTTTTCACATCAAGGTTCTAGTGAACATTGACTATAGCCTTTGGCACTCAACTAAATTTTAGTTCTTCCTACCACCCAAAAATGGATGGATAAATTGAAATATTGAACCAAGTAGTTGAACACATGATGCACATGTATATTAAGGATCAATCGACTAAGTGGGACAATTTTATCCATTTAGTTGAGTTTTCCTATAATAACTCTTATCATTATATAATTAAAATGGATCCTTTTAAATCCATTTATGTACAAAAATGTACAACTTCACTTGCTTAATATAATGTCAAAAATTGGGTCATTATTTGAATAGAATTATTACTAGAATATGATGAGAAAATGGCCATAATATGCCGAAACCTAAAATCTGATTTGGATTGGCAAAAAATTATGTTGATCTAAAGAGAACACCTTGTGAATTCACTATTGGAGAGAAGGTTTTTCTATGTGTAAGGCCACAAAAGAGTTCCATCAAGTTTGAAAAAACCTCCAAGTTAGCTCCTCACTTTATTGGCCCATTTGATATCTTAGAAAAAATAAACCATGTTACCTACCGACTAGGTTTACCTCTTTATCTATCAATAAATCAATATGTGTTTCATATTACATTACTAATAAAATGTGTACTTGATCCATCTCATGTGTTGGATTAGAAAAATGTGTAGGTACAAAAGAACAAAAATATAGCTAGACCTAGTGAAAATATTGGGTCATCCTATCATTAAATTAATAAACATTATCGTTCTGATATAATGGGCCCACTAATTACCAAAAATGCCACTTAGGAGGATACACAATTGTTTGAGTAGCATTATGCCTGGTGGTAAAATCTCTCACTAGGATAACTCCTCTTTATGGGGAGTATGATGTTATAACTCCACCTATATACTTTATTTATGTAATGTTATACATAATATCAACATACTTTTACACTATTCAAATATACTTGGATCAATTATTTTAATTAATTTTTAGATACTAGACAAAATACTATAGATATGGTTTATTTTGTATATGAATTAATTTAGTTAGAACATTCAATTTTTGTATTATACTATTCATTTCAACTTTACATTTTATTATATTTTATAGGTATTGTTGATATCATTTGTGAGTTCAAGTATAGGTAAAACGAGCTAGGTTGGTGGTGGATTCTAGTGGTTGGGGGATAAGGAAAAAGGGAAATCGACATAGGTAAAAGGGATATTATACTGAGCTATAAAAACTTGCAATAGTCTATCCATTTCATCACTTAACGTATTTTATATTATTATTATTATTATTTTCATTTTCGATCATCTTCTCAACTTTTTATGTCATGTCTTTTTATTGTTTCATTATTCTTGTATCTCAAACTCGGTCATGAGGAATGTCATAGACCTAGACTTACACCATGCTTAAATCTAAACCCCTTGACATTTTTGGATCGATATATTATTATGTTCAGGTGTGGCTTGGTGTTTTTAAAACCTCTCTCATGTTGTTTTCCATTTAAAACTCCTATCAAGGGACCTTAAAAAATTATCTCCTAAGTTGATTTATTAATGATAAAATTACATTTGATAAAACTAGATTGCCATGATAGCTATTAGGGTGTTGTGGGCCTTTAATCCCAAATCAAAATATATCATTACAATTCTTTTTCATCATTGGGTAATTCTGATCATGCCATTAATTTTGGTAGACTTGGAGGAACTTAGGTCAGCTCCCAATACCAATCTTGCTTGATTTTAACTAGGGGTAGTTGAGGAGGAGAGAGAGGGAGGCATAGTAGAGGGTTGGGGAAGAAAATGAAACCCTAAGAGAATGGTGAAAATAAGGAAGAGGATTTAGCACCAAAACCTTACCTAGAGAGAGAATCAAGCATCATGGGCTAAGTCTAGAAAAAGAGGGCTTCAAAAGAGGAAAGGAAAGTAATATTTTTCTCTTCCACTACGATACAAGCAAACAAGTAAGTTTTGTATTTATTTTTCTCTTGCAAGGAATTATATGTTTATTACCAGTCTTGAGGGAATGTAATATTGAAAAAAATTACTTAAAAGTTCATAAGTTGTATGACTTCCTGATGAACTTTTAAGGGTTTATATATTGATTTAAACTGATAAAAATCAATACTCCATCAATTGGTTTATTAAAAATCTAGTTTCAAAAATTATCTCCTAATTATATTTATTAATGATAATATTACGTTTGAAAAAATTATTTTGCCATTATAGACATTATGGGTTTGTGGGCCTTTGACCCCAAATCAAAATACATCATTTCACAATTTTTTGGTCATTGGGTAAATCTGATCATGCCATTAATTTGGGTAGACTTGGAGGGTCTTAGCTTGGCTCCCAATACCAATATTGCTTGATTTTTTTGGGGGGTAGTTGAGGATGAGGAGAGAGAAGGAGGCATAGTAGAGGGATGGGGAAGAAAATGAAACCATAAGGGAATGGCAAAATTAAAGAAGAGGATTTGACATGAAAATCATGCATGGAGAGAAAATTGACTAGCTTGGGCCATGACTATAAAAAGAGGGCTTGGAAAGAGGAAAGGCAAGATTTAATTTTATCTTTCACTGAAATACAAGCAAATAAGAAAGTTTTGTATTTATTTTTATCTTTAAACCTTATGAATTATATGTTCATTACTAATCCTAAGGGAAAATAATATAAATAAAATTTCTTACAGGTTCATAAGGAAGTCATACGACTTCTTGATGAACTTGAAAGGGTTTATATATTGATATAAATCAATTAATCCATCAATTGGGTTATTAAAAATCTAAAGAGAACACCTTGTGACTTAACTATTGGAGAGAAGGTTTTTCTATGTGTAAGGCCTCAAAAGAGTTCCATCAAGTTTGAAAAAACCTCCAAGTTGGATTCTCACTTTATTGGCCCATTTGATATATTGGAAAAAATAAACCATGTTACCTACTGACTAGCTTTACCTCTTTATCTATCATTAATTCAATATGTGTTTCATATTACATTACTAATAAAATATGTACTTAATCCATCTCATGTGTTGGATTAGAAATTTTTTTAGGTTACACAAGAGGAAAAATATAGCTAGACCCAATGAAAATCTTGGGTCATCATAGCATTAAATTAATAAACTAATAAATTGAATATGTTCTGATACAATGGGACCCACTAAGTACCAAAAATGACAATTAAGAGGATACATAGTTATTTGAGTAGCACTATGCTTGGTGGTTTTAATCTATCACTAGGATAACTCCTCTTTATGGGGAGGAAGTTGTTATAAATCCACCTACATATTTCATTTCTATAACGTTATACATAATATCAACATACTTTTACACTATTCAGCTATACTTAGATCAATTATTTTAATTAATTTTTGGATACTAGACAAAATACTATAGCTATAGTTTATTTTGTATATGATTTAATTTGGTTCTAACATTCAATTTTTGTATTATACTATTCGGTTCAACTTTGCATGTTATTATATTTTATAGGTACTTTGATATCATTTGCAAGTTCAAGTATAGGTAAATTGATTTTGGTTGGTGATGGATTCTAGTGGTTGGGGGATAAGGAAAAAGGGCAATCGACATAGGTAAAAGGGATATTGTACTGAGCTATAAACACTTGCAATAGTCTATCCATTTCATCACTTATCATATTATTATTATTATTATTATTATTATTATTGTTATTATTATTATTATTATTATTATTATTATTATTATTATTATTATTATTATTATTATTATTATTATTATTATTATTATTTTCATTTTTGATCATCTTCTCAACTTTTTCTGTCATGTCTTTTTCTTGTTTAATTATTCTTGTATCTCAAACTCGGTCATGAGGAATGTCATAGACCTAGACTTACACCATGCTTCAATCTGAACCCCTTGACATTTTTGGATCGATAGAATATTGTGTTCAGGTGTGCCTTAGTGTTTTTTAAACCTCTCTCATGTTGTTTTCCATTCAAAACTCCTAGCAAGGGACTCTAAAAAATTATCTCCTGAGTTGATTTAGTAATGATAACATTACATTTGACAAAATTAGATTGTCATGATAGCTATTAGGGCATTGTGGGCCTTTAACCCCAGATCAAAATATATCATTGCAAATTTTTTTTGTCAGTGGGTAATTTTGATCATGCCATTAATTTTGGTAGACTTAGAGGAACTTAGGTCAACTCCTTATACCAATCTTGCTTGATTTTAACTAGGGGTAGTTTATGAGGAGAGAGAGGGATGTATAATAGAGGGTTGGGGAAGAAAATTAAACCCTAAGAAAATTGTGACAATAAGGAAGAGGATTTAGCACCAAAACCCTACCTAAAGAGAGAATCAACCATCTTGGGCCAATTCTAGAAAAAGAGGGCTTGGAAAGAGCAAAGGAATGTGATTTTTTCTCTTGCAAGAAATTATATGTTCATTAGCAGTCTTGAGGGAAATTAATATTGGAAAAAATTACTTACAAGTTCGTATGACTTCCTTATGAACTTGAAAGTAATTATATATTGATTTAAATTGATAAAAATTAAATACTCCATCAATTGGGTTAATAAAAATCTAGTTTTAAATCACCTAATTTTTTTGGGGGTTTAAAACTATCTTGCCTCAGTTAAAAATTGACATAATAATCGATGGGATCTCATCCTAATAATGGGTTGAATCAATATGATATTATTTCAAGTTTTTTTAACTCTTCTATTAGATTAAGTCAACTTGGTTCAATATCAAGTATTTTTATTGGCCATTCATTCATACCACTTCATAGGTTTCTGCTTGATGCCTTGACTATGATTTTAGGGGAAGTCTATTTGAAGGGTTAATTGATCTGGTGATACTCATGTATAAATTTTTATGGGTTTTTAATTAATACTTATTGTTGGTGTTTTGGGTTTTTATTACTTGAAATATTATGCATTTGGATGAGTGTGTTATTAATGTTTAATATGCCACTTTTTAGAGAAATTTCTTTAATGATTCATCAACATTACCTAGAGATATGAAATTATTTTATTAGTAATCATTGGGCTTTATGCAATCTTTATGATTTACTTGATATTAAAATTAAATTAGCCATATGATGACCAGATATGGAAACTTCATCACTAAGGCACACTATTATAAGTGACTAATTATCCATACTTGGTCAATTGGTAAAAATGGTGAGATGTTTAAAACTTTAGAAGTTTGTTACTAGTTTTAATTCTCATTCATTTTCTAGTTATGAATTCATCTTACATTAATATATTTTTTTATTATCTTTCTATACCTATAATATGTGATAATTGAAGATAGAGATTAACTAAATAAGTAGTTGACTTATAAAAAACTCCTTCAGATGAAGACCAGGGTTGCCCAAGATTATTTATTAGTGTTTGTATTTTAAATTTTAGTTATGAATTTTCAATTTTTATGTAGCTACTTCAATTTAAGGCTCTCTTTCCTTGTCATCATTGCTTAAATTCTAGAAGTCCCAAAATCTAGACTCCACCTCCTAGCTGATGGTTGGAGGTGGTAAAGGCCACCAATTGGGGGGCTCGTAGGACATGTCTAGATGATATGGCTCATATGGGGAAGACATCATGTATATTAATTAATTGATTTATTATTGACTATGGTACTTTATTATATTAATCCATTGTTGGATGAAGTTGATGTAACATGTTTTATAATGCAAAATTTTACTTGTTTGATATTATAGATAAAATCATTTAATATTGTTGTACAATTATTGTTTCATTTCTCCCTTCATTATGTGTATTGTATATTATATAATGGGAATTAGTTATTACAATCTAAATTTTAATTGTATTTGAGTAAATGTTCTTGACAGTTATTGAGTAAATTGTGAATAATTTGACAATATATTTTACAAGACTAGCTAGTTTCCAAATGTTAAATTCATAAAATTAAATTATGCAACTACTATATTTGCATATTAAAAGAGACGTTCAGGCAAGTTATTATATGTGAAAATTAGTTAAATATTTTATAATGTTTTTTCAAGGTGTTATGTATGTAAAACAAATAAGGCATTCTTTCTTTTGACCCTGAAGGTACCATGAGGGACAAAAAACTCTTTTGTATGCAACAACAATTTAATTCCTTGTTACAATAGGATAAAATAAAATAGTGTCAAGCAAGGATTTCTCTAATGCATTATGTTCTTTTAAACCCTACAGTCTTATGTTTAAAGCTATTATCTCTAGAAACAAAGGCAATTCAAATTGCTAAGTATATCAAGCTTTATCACTAACGATATTTAGATTTTCTACTCAAATAGAATTATAACTATTCAAAGTAATCATGTTTTATTTTTAAAATGATAACTCTTGTCTTAATTATTGGATTTAGTTATTAATGAATATGGTTTGAAATAGTTAATAACATTTTTTTCCATTCTTTTTGTCATGATGGCTAGATTATATCATTCTACTTAGTGGAAACTCAATAAAAGTATTTATTTTATTTTATAGACTGTAATAAGGTCACCTAAATTCCTAAATTAAAAATTAATTTAGCTATGAAAATGTTAGTAACTATTGTTCCTAACCTTAGTTTTTATTCATAACTAATGCATATAAAGATTAGTGTATCAACATGCATTGTAAACCATAATGACAAAGATGTTGTTTTCCATAAGTGCACACTTTTAGCAAGTATTGGATATATTGAATCATGCTTAAGTTGATTATATAAGCCTATTAGTACTATAGTTAGGACATGGTAATGGTTGCCAAATTTCTAAATGGTAAGCACAATCAATGTTGATGTTCCTAAAGAAATAGATTTCAAAATTTAATGCATTCAACAAAGGATTATAGACTTTACAAGTTTGAAATAAGTGGCACAGTTTTATTATTCTTATGATTATGACCAATTGAAACATAAATAATACTAGAGAAGTATAAATCTCTAGATGATTACTCATAGGATGGTCTAGTAAGAGTATGTTTCTAGTATAGATTGAAAGTATTATATTCACTCATACACAATATAAACTCAGGAAGAATTATGACCAATTAATTAGCTATAATAGAAATTTATTTTATAAAGTGAAAACATGAAGTACGATGACCTATACCTATAGATCATGGTACAATGATCTAAAACTAGAGACAGTACCATCATGGGACTTCCACATGCAATATAATATATTATGTGCATAAAAATTCAATTGAATCTTAAAGGTGGATAGGCATACTTCAATTTATAAAATCTATTCAGATAAGTGTCATTGTTTGAAATAGATAGAACAATGTTATGAACTTGACTTAGAATTGAATTATTGTTTCGTCCCTAACATTTGAATGACATTGATAACCTAAGTATTTAACTCAACTATATCAATCTCAGAAGTGCAAGTTAACTACCACCACCTATACTAGGTTTTCGTGGATGTAGAATGCTTGAGTAGGATAAGGACACCTAGGTGGTCCTATTGGGAAGGTGTCTGCAAACATGCAGTTCTAGGTATATCACTATGGATCACATATCGATACACCTTGAATTGCATGTGGGTCTCCCTAGGGCAATGCTCGTCTCCGTAGAATGTTCTAGGGGTAATTCCATGATTAAGCGTTACATGCGCATAAATATGGTGATAGGTCACACAAAACCAAGTTCTAGGTCATAAACCATTTCACCTTCTGTTGTAAATTCTGAAAGAAGGGACGTTCAATTTTTTCGAGGGTTATTTCACATGCCCAAGAAATCATAATTTAAGAAATGAATCATCTACCACAAGCATTTTTAAGGCCTTCACACCCTATCACAAGCATTTGTAAATATTTTTAATTTATATTTAAATTTATTTTTTAATAAAACTAATATTATAATTAGATCGAGCTCCAATAATTAATTATATTAAATATATTTTTAATAATTGTTTTAGCATAATATCATCTTTATATTATGAAAATAATTATTTTCTAATTCTTTTCATCACTAAAAAATTGAAATTTAACTTGGTATCTGATATTTATTTAACTCTAATTTATACCAGAAGAACCCTTTATAACCACCCAACAAATTAACTGTGTAAATATAAAAATAATTGATTCCCTTAAAACTTAAAAAATTTAACCCTGAATAAAAACTAGCAAATCACTCGAGGGTTAGGGCTCCACAATAACGTTCAACGAACCTAAATTTTATATGAATTACTACTTTGTCGAAGTCAGTCATTCATAATTTACCAATGCCTCGACACCACCTACACCTTATTTTGTTATATTTTTTTCACGACAAGCCATGGTATTTTGTGGGAAGATCCGTCCATATTGACGTAAACAGGGAATATCACGATTCACAATATTGAGCACATGTTTTTGTAGTCAACGAAAGTCGGCCCATCCTTTTTATTCTATTTTCCAATTCAATAAGATTTGGTTGTCAGCTCCCTATCCTTATCACTCACGACGGATAAGAGCACATAGATGGTTACGGGATTCCCAGAGAACGGCAGATTCTCTTCCGGCACGAAGAGTCCTTACATCACACTTTTATTTTAAAGAAACGTCCGTCCCAAGCTTATTCCATCTGGCTCTGCCTCTGGCTCTTGTCTCCCTGTAGACCGGCAGATTGATACCTCTTGCAAACAAAGATGTATTTACCAAATCTTTAGTCCCTTTCGTTTTCGCAAGGCAAATCTCTAATGACCAGGTCGCATTCTGAGACGGTAATGGCATCTTCTGACGTTGATAATAATGATAAATTGCTAAGTACTGGTTATATTTGCTTCACAAATACAGATCGTCAATGGAGTTTTAAACTGTTATTGCACTCACTCTTACCATGGCGCTCATCTCAGATGATTATGATCTGATTGATTTTTTTGGTGTTAAGGGAGAGACCGCTGTAAGGTCTGATAAAGATGCAAGGCCCAAGAGAGCTCTGTTTGGGGCTAATGAAATTAGATACCCACCATCAGAAGAACAGTGTAGGGAAAGAAAGAGGCTCAAATACATGAATAATTACCATACCATGTTTGGGGAGGTCCAGCGAGATAATGATAATTATTATTATGGAGCGGAGAGTTGTACACAAATACTGCCTTCAGCGAGTTCTTCTTTCATAGATGAGGGAATCTGCAATTTGCTCGTCTCCAATACAAAAGCTGCAAAAGTTAGAGTTCTTCACGAGGAAGTGAAGAAAAATCTAAATATTGTGCAGCAGAAGATTAAGATTGGTAAAGAAGCGAAAGGATCGTCAGGGCTGAAGCTGGTGTGTTTGCTCCTTAACTGTGCATCTGCCATTGCAGAGAACAACAGAGGCTTAGCAGCAAATCTGTTAACACAACTTCATAACCGTGTTACAATGACCGGGAATTCCATAGAACGAGTTGCAGCCCACTTTACAGAGGCCCTGTCGGCCAAATTGAAGCCAACCACACCACCTCTTTTCTACAACAAATCGACTGCAAATCAACCAAATGAGACAGAGTCTGAACTACAGTTAGCAGCACTTGTAACATTTTACAGAGTATCTCCCTTCTATCAATTTGCTCATTTCACAGCCAATCAAGCCATAATCGAAGCTTTTGAAGGGCAGAGCCATCTGCACATAATAGACTTTAATATCTCTCACGGCATTCAGTGGGCTTCTCTTATCCAGTCCTTGTCTGAAAGGAAGGATGCTCCGGCCCTTCGTATAACTGGATTTGGAAGAGACATGAATGTGCTCAATGCCACTGGAAGCCGTCTGTGTAGGTTTGCAAACAGTTATGGATTGACATCCTTTGAGTTCCACCCATTTGTTGAGGACTCTAGGGAAATCTCAGCTGATAGCTTGCAGATCAAAGAGGAGGAAACTGTTGCAGTAAACCTGGTATTGTGTTTAAGTAGGCTGGACAATTGTCAGAACCGGTTCAGAGATATTCAATCGCTGAGGCCAGTAATAGTGGCTGTTGTGGAGCATGAAGCAAGCCATAGCCCAACCACATTCTTGTCCAGATTTATGGAGTCCCTGCATTATTATGCAGCATTGTTTGATTCGTTAGATGAATGCCTGCCATTGCAGAGCGCAGAACGGCTGAGAATTGAAACTTTTCACTTTGGAGAGAAGATTAAGAAGAGCATCACAGACAATGGAGTGGATGATAGGATGGGAAAAGTAAAAGAAAAGCACGAGAAATGGGAGACATGGAAGGCCAGAATGGAAAGAGGAGGATTTTCTCAGATTGGTTTGAGCAGTCGGTGTGTAAGTCAAGCAAAGCTGCTTCTGCAAGCGACACAACAGTGTAACTCGTTTGAAGGAGGCGGATTTAGGGTTGAAGAGAAAGATGTAGGGAAGGCCTTGTCTTTGG
The DNA here is from genome assembly GCA_037957365.1 of Torreya grandis. NCBI lineage: Eukaryota > Viridiplantae > Streptophyta > Pinopsida > Cupressales > Taxaceae > Torreya > Torreya grandis. The sequence continues at coordinate 2,830,686 of JARHVA010001814.1, forward strand.
CATGGCAGGATCGTCAATTAATCTTAGCTTCTGCATGGATTTGTAAAACGTAGCCGTTCAATTATATATATGTGGTTGTCTCAGCAAAGCTGTCTTTATTTGATGCTCATGGACGCTTCACTATTTATTCTCAGCTAACGGTGTTTTGGCTTCTGTTTTTTTTCTTACAAGAAGCCCCTCTGTGATTTTTTTTTTTTTCTCCATTACATCGCTGCTTGTCGCCCTTCAATCCACAAGAGTCTCATAAATTCATTACTTCGTCACTTAAAATTTCACGCGTTTATCTTTAATTACATGTCACTTATAGCTATTGAATTTCATGGCATTCCAATTTAAAGTGACTTGTCAAACATCTAAATTCTAATATAAAATGTTATTGCAGAGATTTTGCAGATGAATTTAAATGGTTGATTGTTATTCTTCAATATTTTCTAGATACTAATATATTTTAAGGCTTTCATGTCACATTTTGCGTCAATTTATTATTATTATTGAAACTCCATTGATAGTCAAATTTCGGTTTATAACTTTTTCTTTATTGACAAAATTTATTGTGATGGAATTTGAAATTAAAATCAATCGATATGTATAAAGGGAGGAGGGAGAGGCAATTCAATATTTTATGTATAAATGTAAATAATTAATCTAATATTTTAATAAATATAATTTAGTATTAAATTTATAAATTTTAAAATTGGTTTTATCATTTTAAATTTTATATTTAATTTATTGAGAAATTAATATTTATTTAGACATTTTTTTATGAAATTGATGTTTTTAATTAATTATGTCTAACCTTTCTTCCATTACCTTCTAGATGTAACCATTATGATTTTCAATTTAAAAGTTTACTTCTTAAAAAAATAAAAATACAGTTAAAAAAATATAAAAATAATTAAAAAAATAATCAAGAAAAAACTATATGCAATAACCAACTTATATATCATGATGGTATATTTCAAAAAATTATTTTTCTCCTAAATATTTAACTTTTTCTTTAATTCGTCTACATTTGAATATTTGGAAAAATATTAAATTTTTATATTAATTACTCAATGATAAACACAACATAAATTAAAATCAAGTTATTCAAAATTGATAAATTAAAATGAACTTTTTTTTTTGGGGACAAAAGTTAAACTATGGGTTTTGAAAGTCCATGAAACCTTGTTACATCAGATGTCAAAGATAAGGCAAGACCACAACAAAAAATAAGACAAACAAGAGATAGACTGGATCATAAAACCACCAAGGCTGAACTATAACAAAAAAAAAAGCAAAAGAACCATGAAGAAGAGAACTAATAACTTTCAAGATCACACAATCCCTCCATCACTTCCCAACCATCTCTCAGATTTTGAATCTAATCTTCAAAAGAGACATCTTTAGAACCATCTATTTATACCTCCTATTGGGTGTATGCACAATGTTTGGGGTTAAAAAGCATACATAATTCAGCTCCCCCACCCATAAACATTTCACATATGTAGTTAAACGAATCACGTACATGATTCTTAAAGTTAACCTTAGTTGTTATTGAGGTTAAAAAAAGTACTTAGAATAACCATTTATGTAAAATTACTATGTACATAGAATTACCACGTACGCAAAATTACCACATACATAGAATTCTCGTGTACATGATATTTAAACAATAAAACAAGAAAAATGTGAAGGCCAAATCAACTGGCATTTCACACAGAAAAAATTGCAAGCAAGAGGAAGAAGAAAAAACATGTGCTTTGGAGCAGGAAGATTGAACATGAAAGATTCTACATTTTAGATCCATGTACCCTTCGATTCAAGAATGCCATGCTGAAGGAGAGGTAAGTTAATAAACCTGAAAACCTATCAAGATAATTAAATTACCAATAGGCCAAGATCTAGAACAATAACTCTGAATTGATTTCTATTGAATGATTTGCAATAATTAAAAACCCAAACCATGCTTAAATAAGTCTGAACTCAGAATTAGATTTGACATGCAAAAATTCTAAAAAAACTAAAATCTAAAAAAAAAAAACTTCTATTTTTAGTAGCTGCTATTTTTAGTAAGTTTTGCATGCAAGCACATGTAGCTATAAAAATCTCTCAAAATACTCTAAACATTAAAATTATCTTATTGGATGAATTTAAACTAAAGTTCACATTGGGTCATAAAAATATATGACTTCTAAAAATAGAAAAATCCCTAAAAACTAAATAAACTACAAGTTCAGACCCTCAGACGATCACATTTTGCCTTTGAAAATTATCAAAAACACCCATAAGTGGAAAGCGCCACTTAAAGAAGCAACCAAATTTTTGAGACACTTGTTTTAACATGTGGAAGAGATCAAATAGAGCTACATGTTAAAATTTATGGCCCCCAAAAGTTTGTCCTATTTTTTGCTACATTCTCCTCTGGTTGAAAATAATTTAGCTCTTATGAGTTGCCCTGATTCTACTACTTCCATTTTTATTTGTCAATCTTCTTTAACTTTCATTCTACAATCTAAGTGTTGTCTTCTTGTTACAATCCTTCCCACTGGACCAAATACCTATTATAATTCCCTTGCCTTGTGCCCATTCTTTTGTGTATTCACATACTTCAAAGCCTCATGATATATAAATAGGATAAACTCTTTAGGCACCAAATAATGCCTCCATTATCCTAATGCTTTTACAATTAAATAAAGTTTAACATCATAGGTAGAATACTTTGTTCTTACCTCATTAAATTTCTCACTGAAATATGCTATTGGCTTTCCTTCCTGACTCAACACAACACCAAGTCCCACAAATGAAGCATCATAATCAACTTCAAACACTTTATTAAAATATCATTGGTCTTTCTATAATGTTCTTCAAAAATTCAAAGCTTTCTATGGCTGCTCTAGTCCATGTAAATTCCTTCCCTCTCATGCAATCTATTATTGGTGCCACAATACTACTAAATTTTTTAATTATTTTTCTGTAAAAATTTGCTAAACCATAGAAGCTTCTTACCTTTGTAATTATTTTTGGAATATTCCACTCAACAATTACCTTTATCTTTTCTTCATCTATTCTCACACCATCTTTGGAAACTACAAATCCCAAAAATACCAAACTGCTCTACATAAACCTTCACTTCTTCAAATTTGCATACAACTTCTCATTTATTAACAAATTCAATACCATTCTAAAATGTTGTAATTTTTCTTCTTTAGTCTTACTGAATATAAAAATATCAACAAAATAAACAACCACAAACTTACCAATATATTCTCATATCACTATAGTCATCATCCTAATAAATGTGCTAGGTACATTAGATAATCCAAAGGGCATCACCATCCACTCGTATAAACCATCCCTAGTCTTGAATGTAGTTTTCCACTCATGTCCTTTATGAATTCAAATCTGATAATAACTACTCCTTAAATCAATCTTTGTAAAATATTTTCTCTTGAAAACACATCCATCATATCATCTAAATGAGGTATATTAAATCTATACTTGAATGTAATTTTATTAATGGCTCTACTATCCACACACATTCTCCATCCTTCATTTTTTTTTGGATTTTACAACAACGGTGTTGCACATAGACTCATACTCTCCCTTATCAGCTTCTTTCTTAGAAATTCAATAACCTATTTAATTAATTATGCATGTTCTATTAAACTCATCCTATAAGTTACTTGATTGGGTAGAGTTGATCCTAAAATAAAATGAATGTGATGTTGAATATCTCTCTTTGGTGATAAACCATCTGATAACTCATCGGCCATGACATCTACATATTATTTCAATAGTTTTGTTGCTTTTGATGATATTTTTACCATTTTTATGTCTTCATTCATTACTACTAATAAATAAAAACAACCTACCACCTTCATATATTGGATAAATTTTTTAGTAGAGAGCATGCTTTCTACCTTTTCTTCCTCTTTAAGAGGTAACAATACTACGTTCGTACCACAATTCTAAAAAGCATACATGTTATTTCCTTCATCGTGAATTAATTTCTTGTCAAATTTCCATGGTCTCCTCAATAAAAAAATGACATGCATCCATCAGAATAACATCACACCATATTTTATCATTATAAGTTTTTCCTATAGAAAACTTTATTAAACACCTTTTATCTACTATAACCTCATTCCCTTTCTTAAACCATGAAATTTGATAAGGATTAAGATACATTTCACATGGTAAATGTAGTTTCTCTATCATTTATTTAGAAACCATATTTTTACAACTACCACCATCTATAATTACTTTGCATACATTTCCACCTGAAGTACATATTATTCAAAAAAAATTGATCATATCCATGCATTACCACCTTATTTATTTTCCACTTGTTCCATCCTTGGAATGATCATTTTTCTTCTCATCATGAAATTCTCTCCAATATCTATTGGTGTAATGCTAGTATTTTGCTTTTCTATCTCAACCTCAACTAGATTCACTCTTAGATGATCTTCTTGCCTCCTTTCTTGATCTTGATAATGCAAACACTCAAATTCATTATGTCTTTTTTCCCCACATCTATAACAAACATAAGATATGCATTGATTTATGAATCATCATCTAGAATCACCATAACCTCATCCTATATGAAACCCTTGCCTATTCTCACCATGCTTTTCTACACCATGTGATGATTAACCTCTATTAGTATTAGACCCACCTCTGGTGGTATTAAACCCTCCTCATCCCCTTATTGGAGGGGATCTTCCTCTTCTTGGACCAAGAGACATTATTTCAAAATTTTGTCTATTTTATTTTTCTTTGGCCTTAAAAGCTAATTCATAAGCCTCCTCCATGCTAAGTATTATATGCATGATTAATTAATTTTGAATAGTAAATTTTAAACCATTTAAATACCTTGTATCTATCTGATTTTCTATTTCATCATGCTCTACTCATATGAAAATCTTATTAAAATCATCTATATACTCTTGTATATTATGATCTTTTTACCTCAAATTTTGAAATCTTCTATATAGGCTTTATGCATAATCCATGGGAAGAAATTTCTCTCTCATCTTCTTCTCTAAGTTTTTCCACATATTAACCTTCTCTTTACCTTTTCTTTGTCTCTCTCTCTACAGGGAATCCCACCAAATCATTTCATTACCTTTCAACTTCATGCATGCAAACTTTACCTTCTTGTCTTCTCTCATAGTCTTCCACTCAAATAACTTATCCATTCTATTCATCCAATCTATCAACTCATCTAGTTTTAAACTACCTTTATAATTTAGAACATCAACCTTATTTCCTTCATTTTTTATTTCTAAATCTTGAACCTTCTTCTCTTCCATCGATGATGGCTAATCTTCTTCATGTTAAATTTCCTCATCTCGATATGTGTCTTCCTCAAGTTCATCACCACTTTATCTTCTTCTCTAATTGGTGATAACCTTAGTTAATTATTACATTTTCCTCTATAACTCTTTTATAGTCTAATTTATTTATGTAATACCTCCTAATTCTCTCTCCATTTCTTACTCCTCTGAGATTCAGACTTGCTCTAATACCAGATAATGAACCCAAAAAGCTATCAAGATAATAAAATTACTAATAGGCCAAGATTTGAAACAATAACATTGAATTGATTTGTATTGAATAAATTTTAATAATTACAAACCCAAAAAATGCTTAAATAATATTTAACTTGGAATTATAGTTGACATGCAAAAATTTAGAAAAAACTAAAATCTAAAAAAAAAATTCTATTTTTAACATCTGTTATTTTAGAAAGTTTCACATGCAAACATGTGTAGTTCTATAAATATCCCAAAATACTCTAAATATTAAAATTATCCTATTGGGTTAATTTTAATTAAATTTCACATCTAGTCATAAAAATATGTAATTTTGAAAAATAGAAAAATATTGAAAAAATCAATAAACTACAATTTTAGACTCTTAGATTGTCACATTTGGCCTCCAAAAAATGTCTAAACACCTTTAAGTGGAAACAATCTCTGAGGGAAGCAACAAAAATTTTGAGACAATCATTTTGGCACATGGAAGAACTCAAATAGAGCTATAGGTAAAAAGTTTTGGCCTCTAAAAGATTGACCTTTTTTTGGCATCATAAGCTAACATATTTTTATTCAATTAGACCCTAGTTTTTTCAATTTTATTATATTTTTATTGAAATTATTTGTATTTTTATGTTTTTCTATATCTTCACGTGCAAGGACTAATTTTTCAATGCCTAACCCCTAAAACCCTCTTATCCCTCCTATCCCTCCTAACCCTCCAATCCCTCCTCATCCACAAAACTCTCCTAGCCCTCATGTAGTTCCTCAAGGCCCCAAAGGTAGTCAAGAAGATTTAGCAAGCAATATAGTGGAAAACAAGTTTGAACTTGAGAATCTGATTAGGTCATTAAGGGATTCACATTCAAATAACCCCCATTGAATTTTTTTAGCAAACACAATATACATATTAGTAGATCAAGTTGAGTCATTAACAGGTCAAATTGATAGGTGGAATGACTAAAGAAACAAATGTAGGACATACTATTTCCAAAAAAAAATAGTAGTCACTTTGAGAGATAAACACATAACCAAAGCCCAATTTTATGCCTTATTCATTGATGAAAATACTGGTGTGTCATTTGATTTGATGGCCAAAATGATTCTAATCCATTTGTGTACTCATGATATTCTCAAATAGAATTTTTGGGACCGATGGTGGATGGTCTTTGATCACCCACCTTGCAACAATAATGAGGTCCCACTATATTTTCTATGAAAATTGTATTATGAGTTTTTATTGAATGAAATCATAAATTATTTTGATTTCTTGAAGTTTCAGGGTAAGGGAAGGGACTCTGTATAGGATAGGCCAGGTGTACATCATGCACCTAATTAGCTAGCGAGAGCACATATTGATAAACCCACTCTCTTGAAACATGACCCTATACAATCAAGGAGACTATAGACATTGATACCTTGCATGAACTTTTAGGCACTTACTAATACTGTTATCCAACATACAAGCCAAGTTTCTCATACTGCTCTTATGAAGGGTGGACATGGTAGGGCTTCATCCAACATTGTTATCTGATGAGCTCACTTATGCAAATCATGTGGTGCTACATGCACTATAATTTATGAGGATGAAGATGATTTCATGTATTCTACTCATGGTGGATTTTCCATGGGCATAAATGATATCAATATTATTATGTTTCATTTATCTACATTTCATCTGGTCACCTTGCCTACAACTTCCTAGTTATGTTTAATATTTTAATTATTACAAAAAAAGTTAGACTTGTTAAATTTAAAATATTTGTAAAATTTCAAAGGTAATTTGATGTATATGAACTATTTTTATGTTGCAACAAGTTTGTAGTGTCCAAATGAGCACGTGTGTTACTCATAGCATGCATATAATTTAAGCCTATATAGAGGTAATTTATAATAATTAATTAATGTTATTATTCATTTTACATATATGTTGTATATATGTGTGTGTGTTGAAGTGACTAAAAATGATATTTTTTATGTTCAGTTGATGACCTTATAAGACACTCCATCATTTATTAGGGAGGGAACATATGTAGGTGTTACTATTATGATTTCATCTACACAACAAATCTTTGAGGTACATGGTCTAGTTATATATTACATAATGTTTAATTCTAAATATGGATGTGTGTTTTGTAATTTTCCTTTATACTTGTGAAAATAGATGATGCTCAAAATAATTATCTATGCAGACTCCTCTAGCAACATCTTCTCATCCTATCTAAATGATTAACAGAGGTGACGTGGTATGGTTAAATAATTTAATTTGTAATTTTTTATGTTATATTTCAATGATTTAGTTTATGAACTAATTTTGAATTTTTATTTCATATATATATATATATATATATATATATATATATATATATATATATATATATATATATATATATATATATATATATGTTTGCAGGGACCTATGCTTTCCATTATCAGGATCAAGTCACTGACTCATAGTAGTGATCTGTTTCACACTCTCGCTTTCCAATGTGAACCTATCTTTGACCATATTGAGAACTAGTCTCAAATTGGCCATAACTACCTTCTTGTGGTAAATTCACTTATTCTTTGTGATTTAAAATTTTTAACATGTTAATTTTGTAACTATCTTATTTTAACATGTATAATTTCTAAAAATATTTGCATATGAACAATTGAAGCTATAGGCGAGTTTGCAGTTGAGGATGACTTGTAGTCAATTTACTCAGAGACATTCAATTGTGAGCAAGGCATCTAGGGGAGAGGCTTAGAGAAGTAAGGAAAAGAGAGTGATGAATTTTTATGATTAGGAGATTATGTCTTATGAAATTTTTTGTATGCCTATATGTCTTGATGTATAGTTGTTTGGCATATTTTATATATGCATATATGGCATTGACCTTGGATATTGTATTATGTTCATTTTTGTATCCCTTGATGTATTTTATGGATATAATATATATACATATTTTTTGTTCAACATTTCACTTTTTAAACATTGTAGTTTGTTGAATGTTTTTAAAATGCATGGAAAATTTATGTATAATTATGTTAATATATTGTTCAATAATTTGTTCTAATTTTGAATATCTTTAAAACTCTTCCAAAAACCTTTATTTATAATATTTCATACTCTATTATCATGTATTAGTCTTACAAGACCAATAGGTTGTGATGTAATCAAAATACAATCATCAAAAAACCTCTACAAAACATCTACTTATGATACCTATGATTGTAATGTTGATCCCAAACTCACCTACCTCAATACTTTGTCCTTGTTGTTTTCCACTAGGTTCATTTACTTCCTCACTAGAGTCTCTTATTATCAACACCAAAAATATGTTATGCTTCCTTAGGCTTATTATATTCACCTTATTCACTTCTCAAGATTCAACTCACTCTAGATTCTCCACTCTCCTCTTGAAATCAATCTGGTCTCACTGTCTCAATGCACCTTCTAGGGTGGTCTAGGCCTCATTTCATCTACCTTATCTATGCACTTAGAGTCACCTCCAATAGCTTACAACCTCCTAAACTTTACTCAAACATGCCAACCAACCTTATTGAAGGTGCCAACTCTTCCTTTTACCTATCTTCCACTGTTTCCCAAGTAGGGATATAAGGCCTAGTAGGCTTAATTGACATTCTTAAAGCTTCTTATTTTCCCTGATGCCTTTTTTGATGTAGAGCCTAGGCCTGAAACCTTTTTTATCTCTTTTATTAATGTGATAATTGAATTTAATCTCTAATCATCATCTTGTTATATAGGTTATTATATTCCTTGAAAACAATCCTCTCTCTTGGCACCATTACGCTTAATATACTTCTCTCTACATCATTTTCTATAATCTTTCCTTCTAGGATCCATACCATATTCTCCATGCAAAAATATGAAATATAAACTCTCCTTTCACATATTAAATTAACTATATTTGATTTAGGTACATAGGCTTGTAAACCTAAAATAGGTTCTCAGGGTTTTTGATCCCCAACTGAGGTTCATATGATTCTTTACCTTCACATTCTAACCCCTTTCCATATCCATATCCAAATAATCTTGAGCTTTAAAAATAACTTATTAGATTTCTTAAGAGTCACTACCATATATTTAAGGCTTATAACATCCTCTCAAGACCTCTAATCTAGACCAAAACTCTTAAGAACTTTTGATTTCCGCCCTTACTTTACTGATCAAATAAAGTTCTTGTAAATTGGCTGAGATTGTACAACATGGTATGTCTAGATGATGTAGGATGAACTTCAACCATACTATGTTCACAAGAAACCTTCCTTAGTGATGAAGGAAAAATAATATGTTAACAATAATTTGACATTTTATCAAACACTTTAATGCATTCTAAGACTTTTTTATTTTCATATTTCTTGATTGTGATGTCACTGAGTTCTACAAACCTGGTTTAGACAATATAAAAGCTTCTTTAATTGATATTTAATAACTAGAAATTAATCTACAATTAGAAGGTATAAGCACATAACATTCACTACATATCAATACTCTCCCGTTGCATTCCTTTTATTGATACATATCATTCTCATCTATACGCATGTACATAATTTTTTTCAAAAGGGAAAAATTTTCTCCATGTTTGATCTTTTCTTACCATTTCATTCACTCTCTCTAGTCTCCTTGAGACTCCTCTTATCCTTGATTAAACATTTTTAAATTATCTCACATGCATTTCCAACATTAAATAATTCTACACATGTAACCACTTACTATTTTTACCCACTCCAAGTTTGAGGGAAGTTACATTCTTTGATGCTCCTGCATCATTATTACTCACTCTTGACCCCAGTCTCATTCTTATAATATTCATTTTAATCTCAAAAAAATGTTCTCACAAGAATAGACCTCCACTTTTCAACCTTATCCACATATTTCCCCTTGTTAGCTTCCAGGAATAATTCTAACTAGGCATATGATATGTCACTTGATATTGTATCTCCTTGTATAGACCTCATTATAATTTAACTCAATTATGCTCACAACCTTACACCTATGTCCCTTCAAGTTTCTCACCTTTATTCCTTCGAGGCTCTTATCCCTACAAATCCTAATTAGGATTCTTGATGTCCATGACTAATATACCTTCTCTTCTTGGTCCAATGATGCTTACAACACCTCAAACACCTCACTCATAACCTCTTACAAATATTCTCAAGATCTCAAGACCCTTCTTGATCTCACCTAGCAAATAAAATCTCTTATAGACCTATCCCACTAGGGTTTTACACTTCTTTGGGACTGAATTTTGGCCATATCTCCTCTCATAGACCTAACCCAACCTCCAAACCACCTTCAACACTTGAAAATCACGTATTCCAAATACTCTATATAATTTCATGCCCTTTTTATAGACTATATATTTATGTAGCTCCTATATTTTAATGTGATGGTGAGTTCTATTATTAAATATTTTGTTTTTAGATGTACCAAATTTAATAAGTTATTATATGGATACAACATCACAACCAACACAACACCCATTAGATGATAACCCAATAAATACTATAGCACATGACTATGGATAAGTAAAATATTCTCAATGACCATTAATTAAAGAAATAACTTTAGTTGATGATACCATGAAGGATGGTGTGAGAACGCTATAGGATGAGGACAACATGGATGACAAGATAAGTGTTATATAAATGAATTATGGTTTGATAGTTTGATAAGCACTTACTCAAGAAACATTCTATCCTAAAGTATTATTGACAACAAATGTTGATAACATGTAAGCCAAGTTGGATATATATATATATATATATATATATATATATATATATATATATATATATATATATATAGCTTTGAGTCCTCAAGATTGAAAAATAACATTGCCATAATCTCAAGGGTGGATATTATCATCTAATACCACATTCTTGGCCTTTGAATATGCTTAGTTAGGAGACATAGAACCCATTACGGCCTCAAGAATCATTGACAACAAATGTTGTCAACATGCGAGCCAAGTTAGACATCTATACCTCTAGGGCCTCATGTATGAAAACTATCATCTCCAGAATGTTGGGAGTGGTCATAAATGTCTAAGACCACATTATTATCCCTGGAACATGCCTATTTAGGATATGGATCATCCATTCCATCCTCAAAATGACATTTCTTTATAAGGTAAAATTTTCGTTTTTAAAGAAAACTTAAGATATGCATAAAACATAAATTGTAAGTCATATCCATGATACAAAAGAACTATCCTATGCATGGATAATTCATCTATGTGCACCCAAAATCCCATTAATTCAAAATAATTGATGAATTTATGGCATAATATTTTATGGTCAATCCTATAATGCAACTTTTATCTACTTAAGAGATAGGGTATTTACCTATAATTAGACATTTCTGCTTCTTCAACCTCTAATTATAAATATGTCACTTATAAAACCTATTTGTGTGAAAATTACATGTATTCCCACCACCATGGGCTTGTAATCCATGTGGATACATAATTTTCTAATAATTTTAGCCTGAAGTAATATTGATAACAAATATTGTTAACATGCAAGCCAAGTTAGATATATCTACCTTTGGGGCCTTATAGATGAAAAATACATCACTACCACATCCAAGGTGTGAATTAGTATCTAAGACCACATTATTAGCCTTTGATCATCCCTGGTTAGGAGACAAAGTAACCATTCTGACCTCAAGTATCATTGACAACAAATGTTGTTAACATACGAGCCAACTTGGAGATTTCTACCTCTGGGGCATCGTGGCTAAAAAATATCATCACCACCATGTAGATGGTGATGATTAACATCTATTATTATATTTTTGTCTTCTAATCACACATAGTTAGGAGACAGAGCACCCATTCCAGACTTGAGCAATATTGACAACAAATGTTGTCAACATGTGAGCTAAGTTGAAGATCTTTACCTCTAGGGCATTGTGGCTAAAAAATAAAATCATCACCACATTTATCACGGTGATTAATTTAAAGAATAAATTATTTACCTCTGATCATTCTCAATTAGGAAACAGAGTGTAGAGAGGATTATAAAGCAAATTAGTCAAGCATTAGTCCATAAATAATGAAACATGCATAAAGAACTAACTAACCAAGCCTATCTATTCCTATGGGAATTAGAAAGGATAAAAAGAAACAAATGAAATAAAAAACACCATATTACCTTCCCAAATGGATTCACTATACCCATGTGTCTCAAAAACATGTTCTCCCTTGATCAAGCATCCTTGTCTTTGTTAATAATGGTGGTAAGATACTCCAATGTCTCAAGAACACTCCATAAAACCTAGGTTCATGATTCCAAATCACTAAACTATCCTATCATTGAAGCTTGCAATAAAAATCTATGATCAAATGCAAAACCTTGTAAAAATAATTTAACATTATAACTTTACAATATTCAAGATTTTTGAAGATATTTAAGCATAATAACTTTGAACCAAATAGCTTAAAATTCATATCCATGGCCTCTCTATTTATAGATTTTTGAGATTGGTTAGGATCAACCATGACCGTCCATATCAAGATTGAGATGTGTGGCCATGGATAATCTTAATATTTAGAATTAAATTCATAATTATCTTCATCATGACCTTAGAATAAGGGGCATTGAAGAGGGATGGGAGGCATTAACTAGGAATGGGTGACCCATAATCCTAATATTTGTGGCATTTATGGAATTTATTGCATAGGGTTGTCTTCCCAAGAAATGATGTTACCTGATGATGCAATTAATAATAATTAATTTTCAAAGATAAATATTCAAAAACTCTCATGGAAAATCCACTTAAGCTATTGATTTGGATTATTTAGCCTTAAACAAGGTTAATCAACATTTGTGCAATTATTTGAAAATTGGCCCTCAATTAATCAAAATGGACAAAAAGTCATATTACTGGGTTATAATTTGACTGAAGAGGAACTTGAAGATGATGTTAGATGTGTTGGAGTTCTATTCCCATTTAGTATGTTGCCAACACCAAATAATAAAGGTACATGATATGTACCAATTAATTAGAAGAAAAGAGTGATCTAGAGCACTAAATGGCGAAATGGTCTCTTTGACTCGAAATAAATTGATCAAAGTTAGCTGGCCCATAAAATGCATTTCCCTATTTAGGGATACTTTGACCTAAACTGGCACTTGTAAGTGACAAGTTTGAACCATTTAAGATGTTTTATATATTTTGACCTAAAATGTACATTTGAGTGCAATTCGAGTAAGATTGATAATTTCAACATAAATGGTGTTAGGAATTGGATGTCTACATTTTGCCCCTATTTGAGAAGGCATACCAATACATTCAAGTGAAGCAACATATTTTCAAAGAAAAGAGTTGTCAAGAAGAAATTGTAATTGACCCATGATGCCCCCTCAAGAGGATAAATTAGGAAGGAATAGAAGGATAGACTCTCAAAAAGAGAGAGAAAGTGAGAGGTTAACCCATGGATTAGATTACATCCAAATGAGATAATTCTTGCACACGTGATTACCATCAATGATCAAAAAATAATTAAAGGTATAATAGGCCCCAGAGATGGGAGAATGGGAAAGATACAATCCATAAATGTCAAGGACACACTATAAACATACCTAATTTGAGAGTACAAGCTGCATGCTTATGGCATTGATCAATATTGAGACAAGTTGCACAAAAAATTATTGCCATCAAGAGATTTAATGTGGAGAGCTTGTAATTAGAGGAAAAGGGAGAACTTTCTGCTTCAAGAAGGGATGCACCACTAGAATGGGGTCTCTAAAGAACATATAATAATAAGTACTCTATTAGAGCAAATTTGATAATGATAAAATATTTTTTCCCTGGTAGGGCAAATTTTAATCATTGATAAAGAATAAAGAATGGTTTTTCCCCTTTAGAGCTGATTTGATTCAGACATGGTTCAGATTTTGTGCCCCAACATGGGAAATTATCAAGCAAAATAGATAAAGGATATAACCCAAAAAATAGGTTAAAGTGAGTGGGCACAAATGTACATGTGATGGTGTAATGGTTTAGAAATCCATATAAAACCAAGCATATGAGAATGCAAAAATTCATGATAGAGATGAAAATAAGAATGGAGATATCCAAGATGACCTCAATATAAATTGAGCATTGCCTACATAGTTCCATGGACTCATGTTCCAACATGAACTTCAAGCCAATGTAGTTCACCCAATTTTGGGAGAGAATGGAATGAGGAATGATGAAAAATAGACCAAGAATTTGATTAGACTTACAATGTATATAAAGAGATGCTTGTCTAAGCATAGATAAAGAAACCTAAAATTCATTCTACCTAGAAGCCTAATTCCATATCATGAGCCTAGGTTTTACAAAGTGTTTTTAAGAATCATTCATCAGAGCTAATATTGATGTTTAAGACATTCAGACCTAAGCACAAAGTGCTTGCTAAAGCAAAAGAAATTAGGCATCATAAGTATGAATAAATTAGAATGGCATAAGATTCCAATTGTGTTAATCTAGTTCAAATGTGAATACCTATAACCAAGGATAATGGTAAAATAATTACCAAAACTAGAGTTACAACAATTTACATTTAAACAAAAAATTAAAAAGATAAACATAAATGAACCTAGTTTGAAATCAAGATATTATCTTAAGTAGGAACAAAAATGTTTAAAAACAAAATTCAAGAATGTCTTAATGACATGAGACCAAGATATGAATAATCAAGGTCCATGTGAATCATCAATATGTTTGGAAACACAAAAGAGGTAAAAAAATAAAAACAGAAAAGGAGAAGAAATAAAAGGAGAGGTGTGAAAGCACCAAAAAATAATAATAAAACACATCAAAATTCCAATAAAACTCAAATAAATACACAAATAAAAACCAAGTTAGTGTGGTTTAAAGATAAATATTCATGCATGTGTGGTAGAGGAGTTACTTTCCACCACATCATAACAAAGAACAATGGCATGACAATTATTCCCTAATTAAAGAGGAACAATGGTAGAAGAAATGGGGGAAGAGAATAAAAATAAGGGGTTGGCTGAGATGACTCTAGATGTATAAGACAAGTGGACGTTTCCTACATAGTTCCATGTATGCATGTTCTAATGTGAATTTCAAGCCAAATATAGTTCTCTCAGGAAATGGGATAGAAGAAACATGATGATTAAACCATCATGATTAATGTTATAGAATAAATAGAAGACATGAAAAATAAATGAGAATGGTCTATAAAATAATAATCTAATGAGATTAGAAAGAATGACCTTGCAAAATGGCAAGTGTGTGGGACAATATGAAACAAACTAGTGTTTTTGTGCTTGCAAAATGGCAAGAGCATAGCATAGTGGAATGAGAATGTATAAATATATAGAATCATGAGATAATGTTTTTATTCTTTTGTGGATCATGTTCTAATGTTTTTGGTATTTTCAAAGTATTTCTAATGTTTTTAGTGTTTTTGGGATAAAATATGCAAAAGGTGGGACCATCTAGTTAAGGAGATGCACGTCTTGAGAGTAGAGGTTCCAATTAGACAACTAAGCTAGATGCAATATACCATGATTACAAATAGGTGAGAGTGAGGTTCTTGATAAAATAATAAAGAGTAGAAAATACTAGAATTGAGAATATGTGGTTATTCACTTATCTGAAACTGCATAAGATTATCCTAGTTGAACTGCTTTGTAGAATTTTTGTTGTAGATGTTCATAATGTTCATGAGACATAATCGAGATCGTAATTGGTCAAGGGATATAAAGTGTTAAAAATTATAACATGCCTTAGATATAACAACAATTTTCTTCTCAAAGAGAGCAATCTATAATGGGATAAATAATGTGTTCAGAGTGCCAGGGGTTCAAAGCCTTTACTATTAGGATTCATGAAAAGTGGACCAAATTAGTATTAAATGTTTTCAAGGTAAAACATGTGGGATAAAATTATGATAGCACAAGTTGCCCCCAAGTCAGGGGTCTTATAGACAATGGTTCAAAACTTTTCATGTGTAGAATCTCTTAATGTGTATGATGTTCATGGGCTCTAAACTTCTTCACCATTAGGTTTAGCCAATCGATATGCTCCTAATCCATAGTTTGTTGTGACAGTATATGGTCCTAACTAATCAGGATAAAACTTGCATTTATTTTTGGGTTCACCATTCATATTATTTTGGTTCTCTTTCAAAACTAAGTCACCAATCTCAAATTCTTAAGGGAGAATGCATTTGTTTTATCTTCTTTACAATCTATTCTGATATGCCTGTAAGTTTTCTAGGGTAACCAAACACTTACCATCAAGAATTTCTAGTTCTTGCAGTTGTGAGGTTCTATAGTCTTCATCATCTTCAATGTGATCCAGTGATATTCTTAATGATAGGATCTCAATCTTGATCGGGATGATAGCTTTAGTGCCAAAAGTAAGGGAATATGGAGTAGCTCTAGTTGGGGTGTGATGATTAGTTCCATAAGCCCAGAGGATAGGAAAGAGTTGCAAATGCCAATTACGGCTAGCATCATTGACAATCTTTTTTAAGATGGCTAGAATGGTTTTATTTGATGCCTTATCTTGTTTATTTCCTTATGGGTTATATGGAGTGGATTTATTATGCTTGATATTGAATTTTGTATAAAGAGATTTCACATCTTGGTTCACAAAGGATTTACCATTATCGGATATAATATGGGTTGGGATGCCATATCAATAGATGATATGGTAATGAATTAATTTAGAAATTTGTTTCCCAGTAACATAAGGTAGAGTAATGGCCTCAATCCACTTTCTAAATTACTTGGTTGTAATCAAAATGTGATTACAGCCATCTAAAGATGTTGGGTTAATTTTCCCAATGAGATTGAGACCCCATGTTGAGAATGGCCATGGTGTTGTAATCAACTGCAATGGTAAGGAAGGTGCATGTATCAAGTTTCCATGCTGCTAAAAAAGAACATACTTATTTACATAATTAAAAGCATTTATCTCCATTTTGGGCCAATAATAGCCTATTCTAAGAAGTTTCTTTGCTAGGAATGCACCATTAGTATGGGCCCCACACATTCCTTCATGAACCTCCTTTAGTGCCAGCTTGGATTCTCCAAAAGATAAACAATGAAGAAGCATTCCATCATAGCCTTTTTGATAAATCATGTTTCCAAGGAGGATATAACATGTTAATCGATGAAGGAAAAGTTTTTGTTTATTATTGGAAAGGTTGGCAAGAAATACATGACTGTGGAAATAGTTATAAAAATCTTGGTACCATAGTAGCTCAGGTGAGAAATTAAGATCAACAATGGTGCATATCTCTCTAAATCTGATAGAAAATGTGCCAGCTGAAGAAGATTTTCAATCAAGAATTGATACTATTTATAACTATCATACATTTGAATCATGGAACCAATTGTTGCCATGTCATCGATAGATCTATTGTTGACTCATGGAACTTGTTCAAACTGTGGAGATTTAAAATGTGTTTTGAGGTCATCAAAAATTTGCTTGTAAAGAATAATCTTATCATCTCTCATTTGATATTGATCAGCTTTTTAATTTATGATTAGCTACAAATCTCCATAGACCTTTAAGATTTGAATGCCCCATTGTATGGAAAGACAAAGCCCTACAACCAATGCCTCCTATTCAACCATATTATTTGTACAGCTTTGGGGATAAAATCCCCTTGTGGTGTGATCAACAATATACCAGCTATAGATCCTCAAGATGTGAAGGATCCATCAAAATAGAGCATCAACTATTCAAGTTCTTGTGATTCTTGTTCTATCCTCATGATAGAATCATCTAGAAGGTAAAAGTTGAGAGGTTGAGTGGTTGAAATAGGGGCATCTGCAAGTTGGTCTGCAAGAACCTATCCTGTGATTGCTTTCTAATTTTGGTATTTAATATCAAACTCACTGAGGAGCATAATCCATTTATCCATGCATCCTTGAAGATTTGCTTTAGATAAAAGGAACTTGAGAGGATCTACCTTGGTGATAAAAATATTTTTGTTATTTATCATATAATGTCACACTTTCTGAGTGGTGAATACCATAGCCAAACATGCCTTCTCAGTAGGCATATAATTATGTTCATAGGCTACCAATGTGTGGCTTAAATAATAAACCACATGTTCTTTACCATGATCATCATGCTGAGTCAAAAGTGCCCTCAGTGCATGTTTCATGACTGATATATAAAGAAGCAATGGCCTTCCTTGTGTTGGAGGCCATAAGACCGATGAGTTGGCCAAGTATGTTTAAAGCTTTAAACATGTTATCTGATGATCTTCATCCCACTGAAATGTTACCCCTTTCTTTAAGAGATTGGAAAATGGGTGGCACTTATCTACCAATTGAGAAATTAACCTACGTATAGATTGGACCTTTCCTTGTAGACCTTGCACCTGTTTAAGATTATTTAGTGGAGGAATTTACGTAATAGTAGTGACCTTTGTAGGGTTTAATTTTATCCCTCATTGTGATATAATGAACCCTAGAAATTTTCTTGATGTGACTTGAAAGACACATTTCTTAGGATTAAATCGGACTTTATATGCATGAAGCCTCTCAAATATTCTTTATAGAATGTCAAGATGTCTAGCTCTTGTTCTTGATTTTGTTAGTATATCATAAACATAGTCCTCGACAATGTCATGCATCATGTCATGAAAGATGATAGTCATTTCAAACTAATATATGGATCCAACATTCTTCAAACCAAATGGCATGACTTGGTAATAGAATGTTCCCCATGGAGTGGTGAATGTGGTCTTATGCTGATATTCACAAGCTATCTTGATCTAATTATAACTAGAAAATACATCCATTAAGAATAACATCTTATACCTCATAGTTGAGTCAATAATCATGTCGATGTTGGGCAAAGGAAAATCATCTTTTGGGAATGCTTTGTTGATATCACAAAAATCAGTAAAAACACGTATGTCTGGGGTATTTTTACTTACTGGGACTATGTTAAAAATTAATTTTGAATAATCTAGTGGTTTGATAAAATTGGCTCCTAACAAATTTTCTAACTCAAATTTAACCAAAAGGGTGATACGTAGATGCATTCTCAACTTTTGCTTGACTGGTTTAGCATCAGGTTGAAGAACAAGATGATGCAAAACTAAATCTTGGTCCAAGCCAAGCATGTCAGAGTATGCCCATGCAAAGATGTCTATATAATCCTTAAGAATGGATATATAATATGTTCATGTTTTTCTTCAGTAAGGGATGCTCCAAGATAAACAATTTTAGGATCCTCATGGGTTCCCAAATTCACCTCTGTTGTGCTCTCCATAAGGAGTGTGGATCCATCTTCTAAAATTATAGGCAATGTATGGTCATGATCCTCTACTTCATCTTCTTATTATTCTTCCCAAAGATCTGGATAATATGAAGAATCAGAATCTGCCTTCTCAGGTAAAGGCCAATTGGTAAAAACCTCTAGAAATCCAAGAGCAAGATGCTCAAATATTTGATGTTATTTTAAAGAGATGCTTGTACTAGGTATGGAACTTGGGCTAGATGGACTTTCTATATCTTGAGGGGATGAGCAAAATTTCCCACCTGGGAGCACCTGAAATAGGTTTTCACTCAAAGGCTTATCTTTTTCTTTAATTTTTCCCTAATCAACAAGTGCCTCAAAGAGGTTTTAACCTAAATATCTCGATGTTTGTTCTTTATTATGACCAAGAAATTTTTCATGCTCTCCAAAGTAGATAGAAAAATTCAATGAAAAATCAAGACCTTGCTTATGATCACCAATGAGGAATGAATATCATAGGCCCATGTATTCTACAATTGATTCTTCATTTTAAAACTCATCAAGGCATATGACTAAATTTTGCTAATCTAAATCTATGAGTTCAGGATGGCAAAAACATAAGTTATAGTGAGTGTTTACTTCAAGATGAGAAGATCCAATGGCAAATATATAATGTCCTACTTCAGGAAGGGAAGGACTACTAGGTTGAATTTTTTCTTTAGGATAGGAAGCTCTAATAGTAAGGATATAATGTCCTAGTTTAGGAAGGGAAGCACCACTAGGATAGATTTTTGCTTCAGGATGAGAAGCTCTAATAAGTGTTATGGTCAATATGGCATTTGAATTAAAAAAAATTGAATCAACAAGCTCATCAAAAAGGATATAATGAGATGGTATGTCACTTTTAGGAGTCTCATTACTAGTCACTTTGAAATAGTCACTACCAAATGTTATGAGGTCATCCTCTGGTGGTTTAAATCCTAGACCATGATTCCAATTGACAACTCTAGTTGATGAGGGTTATAAAATTCCATGCGCCTATGGGCCAAGGCCTTTCCATATATAGTCAAGATGATCCATTATATTTTTAGGGATAAGATACTTTAGATTTTGAAAAAAATTGGTGAGGCCTTCAGAATATAACCAATCTCCCTTGATAAAAGCCTCTCGATCTTTTTTTTTGTTGTAATTAAAGGTACAAAAACCACATGAGGTTTTGGTTGCTTCTTCTTTGGTTGCTAGATCCAATTGGGTCTGTTAGGAGTCTGGGAAGTTATAGGATTACCAAATTTTTTAGGGAATTTTGGTAATTTTAAAATATTGAGGACATCCTTTAGATGGTACATGGAAATGTTGTCATCTTTGATAATAACCTGCTTAGCTATAGCTACAGGAAATGGATTAGGTGAGGTGGAGGCTAGATCACCAAGGTCTATATAATTAGATGGATATAGATGAGAAATGATGGCTTTGTTCTTCTTTGCAATGAATTTAGAACCTGGGCAATAGTTATAATTACAAAAATCTACTTCAAGATGTTTGTAGTATTGGTATGGTTGTTGATCAATTGGAATAGTAACCTCGATCCCATCATGGGGAAACTTAAGGCATTGGTAAAGAGTGGATGGAACTTCTTATATTTTATGGATCTAAGGATTACTAAGAATTATGTTATAAGGAAGCACAATATCCATAATATAGAATAATGTGTGATGAAAAATAGACCCAACCATGTCTGGCAACCAAATTGTATCAGATGACTCCCTCTCAGCATTGTCATAAGCCTTGATTATAATAGTTTTTAGATAAATGTCTTTATACATGTAACCCAATTATCACATAAATTTAAGAGATATGATGTTTATCCTTGAACCATTATCTATAGTAACCCACTTGATCTTGTGATCTGTAATGATTATCTCAATGTATAGTGGGTTATTGTGGTTCGGGCTAAGGGTGGACATGTCCTTTTGATCAAATGTGATTTTACAAAATGAAGAAAATTGTCCAACTAGGTTCTAGAATTGATCAAAGTTTATATCATTAGGCACAATAAACTCTTGTATAAGTTTATTGAAAATGGTTCTATGAAAATCAGATATTTGCAGGAGTTCTAATATAGAAATTTGTGCAGGGGTATTTATCTAATTGATCCATTAGACTATAAGGCCTTTGAACTATGGATTAAACTATTTTATTCTTTGTTGGGATAGTATTCAGCTTTGGAACCATTGGCACAATGTTCTCATTGGGTTTCTATAAAGAAGTGGGCAAAGGGCCCTGAATGGTAACTCGTGGGTATCTAGTTCTAGATACATAACCTAGAGGTTGTAAGGATTTATTTTAATTAGAAGAGGGAGGTAAAGGGACTTGGATGGTAATTCATGGGCAACTAACTATATTTTTATAATTTTGGGTTAGTGAGGATCCTTTATAAGAAAGGTACTATTTTTTAGGACTAGTAACCCATGCAAATGGAGTAGCAACATGATGATGGGAACCTGATATAGTATTACTAGGGGGAGAGGGTGTTAACCCTCTAATTATGGGTATCATGTTATGAGGATATTGGCCATGTGGCTTCATAGTAATAGTGGAAATTTGGTTTGAAAAAATTCATCCCACAGTGTTATTATAGTTGTAAGGTATATTATTATAAGCCACATTATTAGTTTGGGAATTATGAGCTTGATTATGCTCATTATGATTCTGACCTTGTTGTTGGTTCTGATTCTACCTCTGTCCTTGATTGTGACCATTTTGATTATTCTTTGGTGGTGGTGGATCATGTCAAAGAAAGGGGTCTTTGTAGATTCCTATATCCTAATTTATGTCCTGATTAGGGGCCAAATAATTTCTAGTTCACCACTTTCAATAAAGTCCTCAATAATATGTCATAATTAAATGTAATGATATGCATTGTGACCAGTAACACGATGAAAGTTACGCCATTCATTCTCTTTTTACTAGTCTATTTTTGGTCGATCTTGAGGAAATGGCTTTGATACTAGTCATATAGTTAAATTAGCTATAATGAGCTTTTGTAACACTATTTCAACTGATTCTCCTAGCTTTATAAAAACTTTTAAATTGTTATGAAATGTCCTTCATGGAGGTTGTATCTGTAAAGTAGGTGATGGATTTGAGTGAGTTAATTGTACATTTGGAGGAGGCATAGCCTACACTATATGTACATGTCTCATTTATATCACCCCATTTCCAACCATCTTCTTATTTTTTCTAAAGCATTTAGGTTTATCCTACATAAATGTTTAAGGATCTGGTGATTTGGTTTGATTAGATGTTTGACCTTGTGAAAATATCTTAAAAAGGTCCCTAGCAATAAGAGCCTTCTCAATCTATACTCCTTTGTCAATATTTTTTTCAAATGAGTTAACATAAGCTAACAATAGATTATGCACAACTATAGGATGCAAATTTTGAGAAAAGATATCAACCAACTATTTGTCTAGAAAATTGTGTTGAAAGTGACCTACCAATGCTCTCCACTTTTGTAGATATACAACAAAACTTTCACCATCATGCTGCTTGGCTTTGCATAAGTCAACAATGGTTAATTCTTGTTCTATGTTATATGAGAAATGGCTAACAAACTTTTCTGATATTCCATTCCAATCCATAACTGATCCATTGGGTAGTTTAAGTAGCTAATCAAGAGCTTATCATGTTAATATTTGAAAAAATAGTCATAGTAATTAGTTGCTAATATAAGCAACCTCTTGACATAGGATGAAGAATGTCTGTATATGCTCACATGGATCTCCTTTTCATTTGTATTTGTAAAATTTGGGTGCCTCAAAATGATGTGGAAATGGGTTTTGGAGAATAGATAATTCAAATGGATATGCACATATCTCATAAATTTTGTACTTTTTGATCCTATTATTCATCTCCAATCTTTGGACAATTTCTTTCATAGAATTCCTTTCTTGCATGTTTGGTGCATTTGTTGATTGGATAAGATGCTATGGGGGTGGAATGTGCCCCTAGTTTTATTTATATTGGGGTGGAATGTGCCCCTATTTTTGTGTGGATCTATAGGGAGTGTATACCTTTTGATCCATGATTTGGTTTTGACTTGCTGCTTGAGTTGAGAACATAGGCCATTGATTCTTGGATTGTAAAACATTTCTTGAATCTAGTTATTTCACACTTTGTTGATTTTGGAAATTTCTATGTTTATTTACCAATCTTTGGGTTGGTTGAAAATAACTAGCCAAATTGTCTTGAGGGATTTCCTCAATTTGAACTAAATGTTTGGGTTTTTGAGTTTGTAAAGTAACAAGAGGTTCTTGATGATTGAAGAATGTATGTTTCGTATCAAATGGAACACTTTGTAAGGTCTCTTGTGACTTTAACTATTTGTTTAGATTACCTTGATCTACTATGGTAATGTCCTTACCCAATATTTATTGCATACTTTCGACCATATTTCATTTTTCTTTCGAAACATTATTGTGAATTAAAGTGGCAACTAAGGAGTTAGTTAAGTCTATGATAAGTTGATCTGCATATCATTGACTTATTATCTTGATCTTATCTATAAGATCTAGATTTATGGGTTTTGACTATGTTTGTATGTCCTTTCCTTTGTTAGAGGAATAAGGTATGTTCATTTGTGCAATATCTTACTCTTGTCATCATTGTTCTCCTTCTCTAACTAAGGAACACAACTATTTCATAGGAAAATTAGAAGTTATTCTAGCACCTAAATCTATCAATCTAAGAAGGGCTTCATCTTGATCTTCTTGGGGTTGATATCCATTGTAATCATCTTTAGATCCTACTGTGTGGGGATATCATCAAAAACAATGAGGTTATTTTGACCATCATAAAATTTCTCACCTTCATGACTAAGACCATAAGAGACCCCACTACAAGTGAACCTTTGAGTCATGTCTAAAAGGAGAGATGTTCTGTGTATTTGACTAACTTTGGACTAATGTTTGGTAGCCAATAAAAGTATGCTTTGGCTCTCTTTATAACAAATAATCAAGGTACAAATGAGACTATAAAGGAGGGTGGTTTGAAACCACACACAATTTAGAAGTTTTTTTTCACGAGTTTAATAAACCTTTGGTAAAGTTGAAATAGTATAGATCAGAAGAGAGTAAGATAACTAAAAGACCCAAGGTGAAAACTAGTACACCAAAGCCTAGATATTTGTGATACACCCACACCATAAAATCTAGCTTTATCTTTAACAAGTTGACCCTATAACTTTTTAGAGGAAAGCTCTCTAGATTAAGAAGAAGATAAAATGAACTAGGAAACTCAAGATGTAGAAACATACATGAATTACTAAGTATAAAATTAGGACAAAATAGGTGGCATAACATCAGCACATGATGCTAGTAGGATAAAATATGTTCTAGGAATCAAAATGTGAGAGATACATAAGATGACTTGAGTCCACCAAGATGATAATGTGATTTTGAGTCTTAATAAATGAAATTCAATCCAAATAGAAAATTAAACCCAAGTTAAAACAATATTAGTGCATAAATGGTGAACCCACTTTGACACCTCAACCCTTAGAACTTAGAAAGGTTTAGTTTTGAATGTGGATTATAAATGAAGGATTTAAAAAAATTGGGTAAAAGATCTAGACTCAATTGGGAAGCATGACTATGCCAAATTGGATGACATGACACAAAGCTTTTGATAACAATTTGAACAAAGAAAAGATGAATTTTCCATTTGGACAACATAACGCCTCCACTGCTCAAGAAAATTGAGAACAATGTGTTCTGGTTAAGTTCATTGAGTTAACAAGCAGTTTTAGACACAAATCAAGACCAAGTAAGCTAATGACAAAAAATATATCTTAAGTCTAAAATGACAAGGTATGGCAAAGTGGGGTCTATTAAAATAGCAAGGTTTTGATCATTTTAGG
Source organism: Torreya grandis (assembly GCA_037957365.1). Lineage (NCBI taxonomy): Eukaryota > Viridiplantae > Streptophyta > Pinopsida > Cupressales > Taxaceae > Torreya > Torreya grandis. The sequence continues at coordinate 2,856,367 of JARHVA010001814.1, forward strand.
GGAATCAATCGCATAATGACTTTCATGTCAAATGATGCAAAAGACAAGCACATAAATTGGGTGATTGTGACATTGGCTAGTTGAAAAAAAGTCTAATATTTTTTACAATCATTACATCCTATTATTCGCTCAGTGTAGTGTGATGACCAAATACAAATACATCCCATGTCCAACTCCAAAGGAGTCAAATGAAGTCAATGTCAGGAGGTGAAACCCCAGGTCAAAGCTTCCCTAAATAAATTATGGGAGGTAATGGCATCCCCCTCTTAAGCCAAGTTTGCATGAAAATAAAGAAAGTATAAAATAGAAAGACTTTAGGGTCATTTTCAAGATCACCCAAACTTTGGCGAGTTTTTGGGGAGTGCTTTAGGTGACATTCTTTCTAAGCCTTGGACTAGGCTATTTGCAATAGGAATGGTGCTTTTGATTCTAAGGGTTCCCTAAAGGGGATAAATGGAAGAACATACATGCCAAATTCCTCTTTTTTCCAAACAAAACCTAAGTAAATAACTATTGAAAATAAGAATTGACAAGTGTGTTCAATTTTAAACTTAAAATGAGATATTTGGTGGTGTTCATTTGGCCCATTGGACTTAGTTTCAAACTTTGAAAACATTCACCAAAACATCTAAATTCTTTGTTAAACACCAAAACAAAGTTCCTAATTGATTTTTAAGCATGTAAAAGGTGATTTAATCATGTTTTTATCAAATGTCAAGCTTGGTGTTGCAACAAAAATGTTACCATGTCCTTTAGCTTTGAAGCTCTTTTTAGCTTGAAACAATGAACTTTGTAAAAATAGCTCTTAGGTCTGTGTTTGAAGAAAAACACAGTGAATGACATCGGTTATTACAACCGACTATGGTTACTTTGGCTAACCAAGATCTAACTAATGTTAGTTTTAATAACCGGCATTAGTTAAGCCAGGTAACCGATGTTGGTATTATTTTCCAATGTTGGTTACTATGCAAAACCATGGAAAATAAAAATGGAAAAATAAAGTTAGAAAATTAATTTGCGATTTTTAAGGGTCTAAATGGATATTTTAGAGTTACAAAGTTATTTTTTTAGGTGTGAGATGGGTCTTGTCCCACCAAGTGTGCCAAGATGTAGAGAGGATTACAAAGCAAATTAGTCAAGAATTAGTCCATAAATAATGAAACATGCATAAATAACTAACTAACTAATCTTATCTATTCCTATGGAAATTATAAAGGATAACATGAAACAAATGAAAGAGAGCAACACCATATTACCTTCCCAAATGAATTCACCATACCCATGTGGCTCAAAAACATGTTATCCTTTGATCAAGCATCCTTGTATTTGGCAAAAATGCTGGTAATCTCCTATAATATCTCAAGAACACTCCATAAAACCTAGGCTCATGATTCCAAATCACTAAACTAGCCTATCAATGAAGCTTGCAAGTAAAATCTATGATCAAATGCAAAATCTTGTGGAAACAATTTAACATTATAACTTTAAAATATTCAATATTTTTGAATATATTTAAGCATAACAAATTTTCACCAAAATAGCTTAAAATTCACATCCATGGCCTCTCTATTTCTATATTTTTGAGATTGGTTAGGATCAACCATGACCATCTATCTCAAGATTGAGATGTGTGGCCATAGATAATCCTATTATTTGGAATTAAATTCATAATTATCATCATCATGACCTTGGAAGAAGGGGCATTGAAGAGGGATGGGAGGACTTAAATAGGCATGGGTGACACATAATCTTGATATTTGTGGCATTTATGGCCTAGGAATGTCTTCCCAAGAAATGATATCACTTGATGATGCAATTAATAGGAATCAATTTTCAAAAAGAAATATTCAACAACTCTCATGAAAAATCCACTGAAGCTCTTGATTTGGATTAATTAGCCTTAAAAAAAGTTAATCAACATTTGTGGAATTATTTGATAATTGGCCCTTAATTAATCAAAATGGTTAGTAAGTCATATTACTAGGTCATAATTTGATTGAAGAGGAACTAGAAGGTGATGTTAGATGTGTTGGAACTGTATTCCCATTTAGGATGTTCCTAACACCAAATAATAAAGGTACATGATGTGTACCATTAAATTAGAAGAAAAGAGTGATCCAAAGCACTAAATGGTGAAATGGTCATTTTGACTTGAAATGAATTGATCAAAGTTAGCTAGCCCATAAAATGTATTGCCCTCTTTAGGGATACTTTGACCTAAACTGGCACTTATAAGCAACAAGTTTGAACAATTTAAGACGTTTTATAGATTTTAACCTAAAATATACATTTGAGTAAAATTCGAGTAAGATTGATAATTTTACCACAAATGTTGTTAGGAATTGGATGTCTACATGGAGCACCCATTTTGACCCAAAGACAACATTTCCCTATATGATAAAATTTATATTTTATGAAAACTTTGGATAGGCATAAAATGGAAACCATAAGTCACATGCACGAAACAAAAGAACCATAATGTGCATGTGTAAGTCATATTGTACACCCATAATCCCATTAATAAAAAATAATTGACAAATTCATGTTAGAATATTTTGTGATCAGTCTTATAATGCAACTTTTATGTACTTAAAAGATAGGGTATTTGCCTCCAATAGACATTTATGCTTCCTAAACCTTTTATTATAAATCCATCGATTATAAAACCTTGATATGTGTAAATTACATGAATTCCCGCCACCATGTTATTTAAATCCATGTAGATACACAATTTTATAATAATTCTAGCCTTGAGCAACATTGACAATAAATGTCATCAATATACAAACCTAGTTGGATATCTCTACCTTTGTGGACTCATGATTGAAAACTAGCATCACCACCATGTTGGTGGTGGAAATTAACTTATAAGACCACATTCATAGCCTCTAATCATACCTAATTAGGAGATGGAGCACCCATTCCATCCTTCAGTAACATTGATAATAAATGGTGTCAACATATGAACAAAGTTATAACACTGGGGCCTCATGGCTGAAAACTATCAGTGCCATAATGTTATGGGTGGTGATTAGCTTCTATAATCACATTATTGGCCTCTGATCATGCATGGCTGGGAGATAGACCACCCATTCTATCCTAAATCATCATTAATGATAAATGTTGTCAACATGCAAGCCGAGTTAGAGATCTTTACTTCTGAGGCCTCATGGTAGAAAACTAGCATATCCACCTCATTAGGGTGGTAATTAAAGTCTAGGAATAAATTATTGAATGCTAATCATGATTTATTTTGAGATAGATCATCCATTCTATCCTCAATCAATATCGATAACAAATTTTGTCAATTGAAAATTAGACCTACAAGAACCAAAAGCTTATCTTAGCATCGAGAATATGGAATTATCTATTGAAGATTCCAACCACATGAAGGTGGAAGATAATTTGTCACCATTAACCTATAAAAAATAAGTTATTATCTAGTTAAATCAAAATTTATATGTAAAATCTAAGAAATAAATAAAATTTGATAAAATTCAATGCATTTGCATTTTAGAATTCAACTTGCCTTGGCGGTTAAATCTAAGGAACCACTAGGATCAACTCTATTCTTTATAGTATAAATAATTGATTCATGGTCAGATTCAATAACCTTTCATAGAGTCATTTTCAATGGCCTACCTTGATATTTGTGTAGCTAAATATTTGTTGCAAGAACCAGATTTAAATAGTGAAGTATCTCCACATGTACTTTAAAGTCTTAAAACAACCATACATTATAATATTTCATAGGATAGCATCCAAGCCAAGCTTTAGTAACTACAAAAGACCCAATGGGATAGTGAATGTTTTCCCCATATGTGACCATAGAAGTCAATTTTTATTTTTCCTTTACATATCAACAAAATTAGTAGTTTATCCCCTCTTTGTTATCCTCATATGCAATAACTACATAAACATGCCCTACATTAAAAAATAAAACATAATTTAATAACTTGACCTTTTGATATGAATTTAGTACATGAAATACATGGGTCAAATATAATATCCAACCTAATTTCACTAGATCAGACACATTGTCAAATTCATATGATGATATCAATGTTATAAGTTACAATGTTGATGGAAACTAAAAATTATCAATTGAAAATTCATGCATAGAAATCTATTCATCCACCCATTCTTGTGTCTCACACTCATTTCAAAACAAATTCAATACATGTAGAAAAAAATCATGCCATGTGCCTCGTATGAACCATGCAATAACCTATGTTTAAGTTATGAAATGAGTGTAACTCACTCGATCCCATAACTATCATACAATCCTAATACCTTGCCAATTATTCATCCTCCATGAGAAGAAAATATATATGTACAATGTAATTTTATTGATCACCATGGCCCATATATTCATTACAACATTCAACTATGTTATTTTCATCTAAAAAATCAACAACCTCTTCAAACATAAACTCCTCTCTTACAAGCGCTCTTTTGAAACATGATCCTGCACAGTCATACTACCCTTTTTCATAGTCTAATTTAGTGAAACTCCAAATATATTGTACTCTAGTGCTCACATGCATCCTACTTAGATGGTAAAACATCCATGTATTCTTGAATTGTGATGTACAGTTATTTGACCATATCTAATATTGATTGAAATTAATGTTCCTTTCACTCAACTTTCCATAAAATAATTGAAAACAAAATTAAACATACTATGAAGAGTGTGTCTAATCATTTTTGACGTAAAAGTGGTACTCCCTTAATATTTTTTGATCATTCTCTGTAATATTAGGTGAATGCATTCATGTTATATGCACAAAAAGTGAAACTTGTACTAAATTTTATATATTTTAACTAAACCTCTTTTTATGGCTGTAATGTGTAATTATATGAAAATTCAATTATTGAAGAAATAGTACCAATTTTTATTTTGTCCTTAATTAACTTAAATTGTTTTTCTAGCCATCAATATTTGTGTGTGTGCCTTGCATACTCATATATAATTTCATACCTGAATTTGTCCATAAATTTAGAAATAAGTATTTTTTCTATAACAATCTTACAGATTTTAGTTTCCTTTCCATATTTCATTTGATATAACACAAATTTATATTTATTTAAACCAACCATTTATAGTATAATTCCATGTGTCCTCTTCTCATAGATACAAGATTTTAATTTTGGCAATCCACCAAAAATGTTTCAAACTTCCATCTAAACATGGAATGTTATAAAATAATTCACCATAAAATATTTCACAGAAAAACTATTGGAATGAATTCTCTTGCCAATTTTGGTGGGTCCTCCACTCCACATACCTACAAAATATTGTTATTATGTAAATTACACTGAACAAGATGAAAGATATGATAATGCATACAAATTTCAACATGTTTTTAACAACATGTAGTGCATGTTGTTGAGGTGTGGATCTAAAAGCTTCACTTATGAGCTAATGTTGAGGTTGCTAAGCTTACACAGTAACTGACATCAGTTAGAACCAATCGACATCGATTATGGGTTGATCGACATCGGCGGCATCGGTCAGAACCAACTGACATCGGTTAGGGGTCAGCCAACATCGGTCATCTTCAGATCGACACCACCTTCTGTGCATTTCCAAAATTGCTATTTTTAGGAGAATAGTTAGTTTGCATGTAAAGACTAAAATTAGTCTTGAGTCTATTTTTCTAATTATTGTTTGCTTTGAAATTCTATTTAAGAGACCCATGGGGAAGTATTGTAATTTGAGCAAGATAAGCAAGATCAAGAAGATCTGCAATAATCAAGAAGATTATTAAAAATCTTGTTCCATGATTGCTAGAATACAATTCAGTAATTGAGTTGATTGTAATTGATATTGACAGAGAGAGAGAGAGAACTCTTGAAGGAGAATTAATGTACATCTGAGAGGTGTGAGGAGAGAGAAATTTATTCATTGTATTTCCTTCTGGAAGAGTTTAATACAAGATTGGTTGTTTCTTGTATCTCCTATTATTTGTTGTTTCTGATTTCTAGTTACTTATTACTTCTGGTTTCAATTTCATGTTTAGTTGCTTATACAAAAGTAATCAATTATACTCTAAGATCCTAACAACTGGTATCAGAGCGTGTTAGTGTTTGTTGATTACAGAATTCACTCACAGGGATTTCTGATTGAGTGGGAGCAAAGCAATGGTAGAAGAAAGTAAACTAAGAATGAAGAAATTCAATGGCAAGAATTATCAATTATGGAGGATGCAGATTTAATATTATTTGTATCAGAAAGATTGTATTTACCATTGGGTGGGGTTTCAAGGAAGCCCACAGATATGAAAGATGAAGAATGGAATGTTCTTGATAGAAAGGCTCTTGGATCTATAAGGTTGAGCCTGGCAGCTTCTGTGTTTTTCAACTTATCATAGGCAAAGACAACAGTAGAGTTAATGGATACTTTGGAAAATTTATATGAAAAACCCTCAACTTCGAATAAGGTATATCTTATGAAGCAATTATTTAATTTGCAAATGCAGGAAGGTGGATCTATATCTAGTCATCTTAATGATTTCCATACAATAGTAAATCAGTTGAATTCAGTCAAAATAGTTTTTGATGATGAAATTAAGGCTCTCTTAATCTTATGATCTTTACCTGAAATTTGGCATAGTTTGGTAATGGCAGTTGGTAATACTGCATCTCCTTCAAATATCTTGAAATTTGATGATGTTGTTGGTGTAATTTTGAATGAATAAATTTGCAAGAAAAGCACAGGGGAAACATCAGGTAATGCTTTAAGTGTTGAAATCATGAGAAGGCAAAGAGAGAAGGGCAAGCAAGGGAAATCAAGGTCAAAGATGGGAAGTAGATCCAAATCCAGAAATAGAAGAATAACCTGTTGGAATTGTGGAAATAAAAGGCATGCAAAGAAAGATTGTTGGTTGAAGGATAACAAAGAAAATCAACATGAAGGTAATAAAGAAGCAAAAGTTGTAGGTATTGTTGCACATGATGCTCTTATATTTTATTTGGATAATAAAGTAGAATCATGGGTTTTAGATTATGGTGCCTCTTTACATGCAACCCCAAATAGAGAATTTTTCAATGATTATGTCCATGGAGATTTTGGAAAAGTTTATTTAGGGGATGATGAGCCTTGTAAAATTGTTGGAAAAGGAAAAGTGCAGCTGAAATTGCAGAATGACAACACATGGGTGTTGAAGGATGTCATGCATGTACCCATCCTTAAAATAAATTTGATTTCTATAGGAAAGCTAGGTGATGAGGGTTGCACAGTAACTCTCACAGCTGAATCTTGGAAAGTTTTCAAGGGTGCACTTGTATTAGCAAAAGGTAAGAGAGTAGGTACACTTTATCTATCTACTTGTATTACTGATTATTCTCCTTCTGTTTTATCTACTTCAGATGTAGATGCAAAGTTGTGGCACTCTAGGCTTGGTCACATAAGTGAGAAGGGAATGAATGTTCTTAAGTCAAAAGGTAAGCTTTCAGATTTGAAAAGCATAGATCTAGATTTCTTTGAGCATTGTATTTTTGGGAAACAAAAGAAAGTGGGGTTTCTCAAAACTGGGTCAACAAAGAAGAAGCACAAGTTAGAGCTTGTTCACACAGATGTGTGGGGACCAGCTTAGGTAGCTTCTATTAGAGGATCACAGTATTATGTTTCTTTCATTGATGATGCTACAAGAAAGGTATGGATTTATTGCATAAAGAGGAAATCTTATGTTTTTGACACATTTAAGAAATGGAAAGATTTGGGTGAGAATGAAATAGGTTTGAGATTGAAGTGCCTTAGATCTGACAATGGTGGTGAGTACTACAGCAATAAATTCAACAGTTATTTTTCTATGAGTGGAATACGTAGGGAAAGGATGGTTCCAAGGACACCTCAGCAAAATGGAGTTGCTGAAAGGATGAATAGAACAATAATGGAGCGTGTACGGAGTATGAGGTTGCATGCTAGTTTGCCCTTATAGTTTTGGGCAAAAGTTGTAAATATTGTGGTTTACCTGATTAACAGAGAACCTTCTACTGCACTAGATGGTGGAATGTCAGAAGAGGCTTGGATAGGTAAAAAGGTAAATCTTTCATTTTTCAAAGTTTTTGGTTCTGAATATTTTGTGCACTTTGATAAAGAAAATAGAAAGAAGCTAGATGTTAAATCTATGCAGTGCACTTTCATTGGTTATGGTTTTGGAGATTTCAGATTCTAGTTATGGAATTTAGAAACTAACAAAATTATTAGAAGCCGTGATGTAGTTTTCAATGAGAAGGTGATGTACAGTGATCAACTCAAGAGGCTGAATAATTTTGAGTAGGGCAATCTTGATTTGGAAGAGGTTATGATCCAAAATGAGTTCATGGGTAAAAATCATCACTCACAAAAAAACACAGAGACCGACATCGATCAGGTGGAAATTTACATCGGTTAGGTGGAAATCGATGTCAGTCAAGTGGAAATCGACATCAATCAGGAGGAATCAACTTCGGTTAGGTGCAGACCGACATCGATCAGAGATGATCAGGATCAGTCACTATCAAAAGAAAATTTAGGCAGATAGCAAGCTATAAATGAGTCTCAAACACCCATAAGGAGGTCTGAAAGGGTAAGTAAACCCCCAATTCATTATTCCCCTTCTTTATACTACTTTTTGCTCACTAATGGTGGAGAACCATAAATTTTTTATGAGGCAATGCAGGTAGAATCTAAAAACAGTGGGAGCATGGCATGAATGAGGAAATTGATTCCTTGGAAGAGAACCATATGTGGGATTTGGTTGAGTTGCTAGCTGAAAAGAAAGCACTGAAAAACAAATGGGTATACAGGTTAAAGGAAGAAGAGAATGGATAAATGAGACATAAGGCCAGGTTGGTAGTAAAGGGATTTGCATAAAAACCAGGTATTGATTTTGGTGAAATTTTTTCTCCTGTAGTAAAGATGACTTCTATTCAAATTGTATTGTCTTTAGTTGTTATTGAGGATTTGCATCTTGAGTAGCTTGATGTTAAGACAACATTTCTTCATAGAGATTTGGATGAAGAGATATATATGGATCATCCAGAAGGTTTTGAGGTCAAAGGTAAGGAGAAACTTGTGTGTAGGTTGAAGAAAAGCTTATATGGTCTAAAGCAAGCTCCAAGATAATGGTATTTGAAGTTTGACAGGTTTATGATAGAGCATGGCTTTAGTAAATGTCAATCTGACCATTGTGTTTATTTTAACAAATTGGATAATGGTAGTTATATTATCCTGTTACTGTATGTAGATGATATGCTTGTTGCAGGTTCACACATGCAAGAAATTACTGAGCTTAAGGTAAAATTAGCTCACACATTTTCCATGAAGGATTTAGGAGCAGCAAAGAAAATCCTTGGCATGAGTATTAAGAGAGACAGGAAAAATCACAGTTTGATTTTGTCTCAAGAGGATTATGTGAATAAGGTGTTGGAGAGATTCAATAAGTAGGATGCAAAATCGGTAAGCACACCTATGGCTGGACACTTCAAGTTGAGCAAAGAACAATGTCCTAAATCACATGATGAGGTTGAGTACATGAATAGAGCTCCATATGCTTTAGTAGTTGGGAGCTTGATGTATGCAATGTTATGTACTAGACCAGATATTGCTCAAATAGTGGGATTTGTCAGCAAGTTTATGGCCAATCGAGGAAAGGAACACTGGAAAGCAGTTCAGTGGATTCTCATATATCTGAGAGGGACCAACAGTAGGCATTATTGTTATGGAGGGTCAAACACTTCTCTACATGGGTATGTAGATTCGGATATGGCAAGTGACTTGGATGGTAGGAGAAGCACCATAGGATATGTGTTCACTGTTGGTGGAATGGCAATTAGTTGGATTTCAAAGTTGTAGAAGGTTGTTGCCTTGTCTACTACAGAGGCAGAATACATTGCAGTCATAGAGGCTATCAAGGAAATGATTTGGATGACTCGGTTCATGGAAGAGTTGGGAAAGGAGCAAGAGAGTTGCAGATTGTACAGTGATAGTCAAAGTGCAATTCATTTGGCAAAGAATTTAGCCTTTCATTTAAGAACCAAACATATATAGCTTAGGTACCACTTCATTAAATAGGTATTGGAGGATGGACAGTTGAAGCTGGAAAAGATCCATACGAATAAGAAACATGTTGATATGTTAACAAAGCCGGTAACAAAGGAAAAGTTGAATCTTCATTAAAATTTTGTTGGTCTTCAAGATTGAACTTGAAGAGGGAGAAACAAGCCAGAGATGTTTAGAGGATGTTGCTATATAGGTACAGGTGCAGTTGTTTATCTCCAAGTGGGAGATTGTTGAGTTGTGGAGCTAAAAGCTTCACTTATGAGCTAATGTTGAGGTTGTTGAGCTTACACAGTAACCGACATCAGTCAGAACCAACCAATATCGGTTAGGGGTCGATCGACATTGGTGGCCTCGGTCAGAACCAACTGACATCAATTAGGGGTCAACCGACATCGATCATCTTCAGACTGACACTGACTTCTGTGCGTTTCCAAAATTGTTATTTTTAGGAGAACAGTTAGATTGCATGTAAAGACTAAAATTAGTCTTGAGTCTATTTTTATAATTATTATTTGCTTTGGAATTCTATTTAAGAGACCTATAGGGAAGTATTGTAATTTGAGAAAGATAAGCAAAATCAAGAAGATTATTAAAAATCTTGTTCCATGATTGCTAGAATACAATTCAGTAATTGAGTTGATTGTAATTGATATTGAGAGAGAGAGAACTCTCGAAGGAGAATTACTATACATCTGAGAGGTGTGAGGAGAGAGAGATTTCTTCATTGTATTTCCTTCTCGAAGAGTTTAATACAAGATTGGTTGTTTCTTGTATCTCTTATTATTTTTTGTTTCTGATTTCTTGTTACTTATTACTTCTAGTTTCAATTTCGTGTTTAGTTGCTTATACAAAAGTAATCAATTGTAATCTAAGATCTTGACACATGTGTGATTGATTTTCACATAGAAAGTTTTGTCCGTTTCAAAATACCATTAATTGATAGAAATATGTACATATTTGTTAACAAATTTAGAGTACAATTGTATTTGATTCATATCCAAAAAATGTTTAGGATGTGGTTCACGATTATGATAACAAAATATTTTTTAACTACATATCTAATATTAGGTGATACCCTTGTGTTATCTTTCCAAAATTATACAATTAAATATTTTAAGACATCGACTATAGCCTCATCTTTCCATGGAAGTCTACTAGAGAATGCCCATAAGTCATTGTTACCATAAACATCAAGTATTTTACGTCTATCAATTCCTTTCATTAGTGTTTTTATATTTATTTCCAAAGATCATCTGGTTTTTCTAATCAATCATTTATTCTTTGTTTTACCAATTACCAAAGAAGTTGTAATAACACATCAGACAATGTTACCATCTTTGGTGCATCTCTTCACACCTACTTGATAGTATGCATTATGAAAATTATCAATAATTGCCTCATTTACATCATTAATATTAGATGTTCTTAGTCTTAGGGTGTTCATTTTAGGTCTCATCTCAAGTACTTTCATCAATGTAACAAAAAATTAGCATCTTTGAGTTTCATTTGAATCCTCAAGTGACACTCCCAAATTCTTTTAGCTTTTCTTCACATATGGCACTCAGACATTTTTAAAGGCATTGGTTTTGTTGGGTGAATATTTTGTCGTCAACTAACTGAAGGCAAAAAATTTATATCAGTCACAAAATAATGAGATTAATCTCTCATTTCAGCAAGGAGAGGCTCGTTATAAACTATTATAAACTAAACCTATACTAAATACTAACTGGGGGATAGAATTACACCATCCATTTCTCTTTTTTTAGAAATGATGATAAAAAATAGAGGAAAACTCCTATGTGATAACTAAATCCATTTCTCTTTTTTCAAAAATGATGTTCACAAAATAGATGAAAACTTCCTAGGTGATAACTAGATCCACAAGAAACCCACAAAATCACAAAGTCTTTCATTGCTTCTCTTACTGATTAAGTATATAGGACACCGTAGAATGAATTGTAGCCCAAAGTCTCAACCACAAACTACAACAGAGTATATGATCACAAAGGATAAAAGTAGTTCAAAGCCTTTCCAATATCCTTTGTACTTAATTGTAAAATACACAAGCTAAAGACAATTAAGGTAGCACAAAGTCTCCACAATAAAATTCAGGACATCTTCCAGATTATTTTTCATTTTCTCTGCTTATTTGATCAAATGGATAAGACTGTATTTAGGAAAAAGATGTAAGAATAATTTCATACATGACACAATTTATTTCAACACAAAGTTTGAAAGGTCACTAAATTTCTCATTCACTTGATTAAATATGATTAAAAATCTGAGCTCAAAGTCTCAAAAATGCCTTTCAATTTGGGTAGAGCTTTGCATCTAATAACTGCGAGATCTCTATTTCATTCAAAAAGAGAGATTACAATATATAGCATCCAAAGAAAGACTTTGGCACTTATTTTCAAAAAATGGCCCATGCTACATTGGATACATTGGAAAGAGGAAGTTTTATACATGGGCCATGCTAGAGCAGGTTATCAGTCCTAAATTTAGCATTTAACTCATATCAAATGTCTTCTCCAAAGCATGGGTTGCCTGATCCTTTGAAAGGCAAGGTCGCTCCTCTTTATTATACTTACATGACTGTCCACTTATCTTTACTTAAACAAAGAAAAAAAGGCTATGCCATTGAATGCTTGCACTCTCTGATATCCACTTGGTGGGTTGTTCCACCCATTAGAATAACTCTTCCACTGATGCTTCTAGATTCTCTATTTGATTCCTTCTTTCCTTGCTATATTTTGTCTCTTCCTACTGATATGAGGTCTCAGGGCTATCTTCTCACCTTCTGCTGGCTTCTTTAGCTCCTTTCTCAGTGGATCATTGAGTTTGTCCTTGGGTCTATGTTATTTAAAAATCAATGGTTAATCCATAATCCTAAATTTAACATCCACGGGGATGTCACTGGTCACTTGAATCATTTTGAACCTTGAACCATCTTTTTAGAGTTCATTGGTTCAATGGTTCAATGGTTCAAAAGTTCAATGGCTCAATATTTTATGTTTTGTAAAGAGTCGCGTTCACTTAGTCTTCTTATGAATTCAATTCAATGTATCATTGAACCAACTGTTTGAACCTTTCACTATAACCTTTCTCTTGAACCTTTTTGAACCTTTGAACCATTTTGAAGCGGAGTTCAATGGTTCAGTGGCATTCATTTCAAATCATTGAACCCCATTGTTAAACCATATATCATTGAACCTTGGAGTCGAACCATCCTTATCAATTTTAGGATATGCCTTCAAGTGTTTTGAATTATTCCTTGTTCATTTTCCCGACTAAAAAACCCTTTGAAAATGAGAGATTTCCTTTTCCTAAAAAGACTTGGGTAATTGGATAACTTGACTGCTTAGAACATTTTTGAGAAGGAAGGAAACCACTTTTTGGCCCGTAGGACCAAAATGGTTAACATGTTGACTAAAAAATGAGTGGCCAATTTTGGGGACAACAGTCTCTAGTTGGAGAAATTCCATCAGTTATACTCTGAAACAATCGAATGGAGTAGAATCCAGACTCTAAGTTATTTCATCCATGCCATTGGGCCATGGAGTCAAGACACCCAAAAAGAGAAAGATGCTAAAAAAACTAAATAAACAACATAAAACAAACAAAGAATATACAAATATATAATTGGACTGATCTGATACTTCAAGGATTAAAGTGCTTCAGATACTGCCCACTGCAAGGCAGTGAGAATGGTGTCCCATCTTGATATCTAAATAATAAACTATGATCACCAATGAATTTATGGATGGTTAATGGACCTCTCCATAAGGAATCAAATTTTTTGTGCATTCCCTTTGGTTCTCTCCTCTTGTCCCATAACAAGACTTGATCTCCAATCTGAAACTCGTGAATCCTTGCTTTCTGGTTGAAAAGTTTCTTCACCTGATTTTGATGCTTAGCAATGCGGTCCACTACTATAGTTAGTTTCTCTTCTAACTCAATTAGACACATGATTATTTTGTCAATAGAACTTTCAAAATTTGAATCTTCTATTTCCTTTGCCAACTTCAATGCTAGTAATTCCAAGGTAATGGGTATTTTTGCATTTATATCATACAGAAGTTGGAATGGGGACATACCTATTGCCATCTTAGGTGTAATATTTTCTGTCCATAAAAGCATCAAACAATGCTTTATGCCAAGTCCTCTTATTGTTATCAACCAGTTTCTTGATGATAGTAACCAGATTTTTGTTACTCGATTCTGCTTGGCCATTTCCTTGTGGATAATAGTCTGAGGAGTGGGAAAGAATAATTTCATGATTGTAGCAAAAGTCAGTAATATCCTGAGAAGAGAAACATGAGGCATTGTCTGCTATAATATTTTTTCAAACTACAAAATGGGAAACAATATTTTTCTTCAAGAAATTACACACCACTCCTGAAGTGGCATGCTTGACTGGAATGGCTTCCACCCACTTAGTAAAATAATGTATTGCAGTGAGGATATAGTTATGTCCAGAACTTGAAGATGGGTTCACAATGCCAATGGAGTCAATACCCCATTTCTAAAAAGGCTCTTTAATCACCACATGATTGAGGGGTAATGCAGCCAACTTGGATTTCCCAACGAACTGTTGACATAAATCACATCTACGTACCCAATTATATGCATCTTTAAACATAGCAAGCCAATAATATTTGGATTATAGAATTTTATGAGCACTCAAGTGTAGAAAAATGTCCTCCATAAGCCAAGTTATGGAAGGACTCCAAAAGTTTACTTTTTTGCACTTTATCCACATAGTGAAAAAATATCCCATTAAGGCTTCCTTTGTACAAAATATTGTCCCATAAAACATAGTTAGTAGCTCTTAACTTAACATTTCTCTTTTATTTTTAAGACATATGTGTAGGACACTCACCATAATTAATAAAATGAGTGATATTGGAATACCACTCATCATTAGTAGTAACAAAAAATAATGATTGGCATGTCATCAGTCACTGCCTCTTCATGTCTTATTTCTTCTGATACGTTTTCAGCAATTAATTGACAGAGACCTCTTCCCCGCACTAGCTTAGTAGGATTTATATCAAGATCAAACTCTATAATTTTAGCAATTCAATTTCCCCGTTTTGTACCAAACTCTTGCTGAGTTAAAATAGCCTTCATTGTGGTATCAGGCACCAGAACAATAGTGTGTGAATTTAGGGTATAAAACTGAAAATATTTTATCGCCTTAACCACTACATAAGCATGATTATCCATAATTTAATACTTTAATTCATGATATTTGAGAGGGTATCTCATAAATTATATGGGAAAATCCACACCTTCTTTTTCCTGTTGAACCAAAATGGCTAAAAGTGTGTGCTCAAAAGCATAACTGTATACCATGAAGTCTTTGGTATAATCTAGACAAACTAGGATTGGGGCATGAGCAATAGCCTTGTTGATATATTTGAATGCTACTGTGCCTTTTGCAGTCGATCAGAAAGTAGCTTTATCCTTCATCATGTCAATAATGTGCTAGGTTTTTTCTACAAATTTTGGGATGAACCTTCATATAAAATTCACCTTTCTGAAGAAAGAATGGACTGCAGACTTACTATTAGGTAGAGTAAGATTTTGGATAGATCTGACACTTTTTAAGTTGATTTTTATACCTAATTAGGATACAATGTGGCCGAGAAGTTTACCTTTTGTAACCCCAAAAACTGACTCCTTAGGATTAAGAGAAAGACCATTTTGTCGATAGCATTCCAGCACTTGTTACAAATGATGCATATGATTAGGATGATGTTTGGAGAAGATAGTTAAGTCATCAAGATATGCCATGATGAACTTCCCTAATTCTTCTTTGAAGGTAAGGTCCATTACTCTCTGAAATGTGGCGCCCGTGTTGATCAAACCAAAAGGTATTCTATGATATGCAAACATGCCCCAAGGTGTAGTGAAAGTGGTTTTGTGTTGATCTACTTCATCAACTTCTACTTGATTATACCCAAAAAAACCATCTAACATTGATAACATCTCTGAGCCAGTTACTATTTGCAACACTTGATCCATGATAGGTAGAGGGTAGTTGTCCTTTAGAGAAGACTGATTGAGATTCTTGAAATCCACAAATATACAAATTTCTCTACTATTTTTCCTTACAGACACTATGTTGGTGGTCTAAGTGGAATAGTGAATTGGAAAAATTATCCTAGCATTCAACATCTTCTGGATATCTGAAAGGATAGTACCTAATATCTTGGGATTGTATTGCATTTGCTTCTACTTGTGAGGCAATGACCCAGTCTTGAGAGGAATTTCATGTTGAATTTCTTCAGGCCTAAAGGATTTTAGGTAATCATAGGAATATGACAAAACATCAATGTAATGGCAAATAAGAGTGATGAATTTGAGCTTTTCATTGGTAGTGTAACATTCCCAAGGTTGACCATTTTGAGATTTTCTTCGGTACTCAGATTTACTTGATCAAACTCTTTGGATGAACTTGAGTCCATTGGTTACTTCTTGATACACCTGTCATGCTTATCAAATAGTTTCTTAAGAGAAACCAGACCTTTTGGTATTTTATTCCCTTTGAGTTGAAGAAACTCTTCACTAGTTCGTGAACTTGTTTCAAGAACCGATTCCCATACTGGAGAGGTACTACCTTCAAAATAGAGCTCCTCAAAACCATCCATCTTTTCCAGAAAAGCAACAATTTGATTATCACCATTAAACACCTACCAATATTTAGCATTATTAGGTACACTTATTCGAAAGACCAACTCAATAGTGTACTTTTACCCTTTGAAATCTTTGTGAGGAACCATGAGGGTTGTAGAGAAAACCAATGAATTTGCACAATCATTAAACTCTCTGGGCACCACAAAAATACTGAAAGCATTAAAAATTTCAATACAATCCCATACAAGATTATGATAATGTCACAATATTTCACTTTTGGTTTGATACAGATTTCATATCTGACAAACCACCAATTCAGCATCTCCTCGGGCATAAAGAATCTTAACACCTTTAACATGAGCAACTTTCAATCTAAGCAATAAAGATTCATACTCGGTGGTGTTGTTGGTATTTTTGAACTAAAACTTATATGAGAAGGGGAAAATATCTCCTTGTGGAGCTATCAAAACAATTTTGGCTCTAGAACTAGGAGAAGAGCAACTGCCATCAAATTCTATAATCTAGACATCATTAAAATCTAATTTTCTTAAAGATTTCTCTTCGCTAGGGAGGGAAGATCCTTTTTCACCTAAACTTTGCTCAACCAATTCTTCTAATTTTCTATCTAAATTTTTTGAATTGTCACCCAATGAACTTTCATCTAATGAAATAGAAACGTCTTTAGTGGATAGAAAGTAATTACCCATTCTTGAGGATTTAAACAAAATTTGAGCTTCAAGGTCTGATGTTTGAGTGACAATATATTTTAATTCCTTCTCAAGAAGCAACTTTCACATGATGCCCTTAATAGGTATCCTCACTTCAGACAAGTCCATATTCAACTCTCCACCAACATCCTTGCAGAATGCCATAGGAAGCTAGAACATCAACCACTAAGACTGGCATTTTAATCCTCTTATTTGGAAAAGCCATGAATGCAAATTGGGCATCTTAGATTTGACCTAGGAGTAGTACTTGCTTTTTTTCCATGGAGAAGCATCTACAAAAAGTCCTAGTTAAGGTGAGACCAAGATAATCTGCTACCTTGGTGGGCATAACATTGTCAGAGGCTCTAGAGTCTATTATACAATTGCTCAATTTATGACCATTAATCAAAAGGGAAACATAGAAAAGTTCTATTTTTCTAGGGGAAATAGGAAGAGTAATGACAAGATTATTTTAGGTGGTTTTGTTCTTTGGGGGATCATGATTTGCTTTTGAAAAATCTTGTCCTATAGGGATGGTTTTGCTTTTTGATGCACTCAGTCAACCTATCAAACTGCTCGGGGTTGGCTTGTAAGTATTCAAACTCAGACATTTGGATCTTGGTCTTCCTAGTATGATCAATTATGTCAAATAACTGAAATGAACTAGAAACAAAGGAAGGAATTCTATCGTTCTAGGTTTAATTGGGTGTGGGACTGGTCTGAGAAATGGAAGCAGATGGTATAGGGTTGTTTGAGGTACTTACTTTCTTATTGATCACTGGGTCCTTTGATTGGAAAGGCAGTGAAGTTACCCATTTAGAAATTGAAATTACTGGCTGAGGTTCTTCTCCTACTTTCTCCTTATCAGTGTGATGAGTTGACTAGTTCTGAGACCTAGTAAAAATAGTGTATGATCCATCAAACACTTCTCCCTTTCTTCTAACTTCATCTTGGTAATTCAGAAAACTAATGTTAAAGTCACCAACTAATTCTTGTTCTCCTTCTATGAAGAGATTAACATCATCTTCTTGGTCAAACTCAAGGTGGAAAGAGGAATCATGTTGAGCTTCATGATAACCAACTGCTGAGTTAGCTGGTGTTGCTTTAATGGTGAGCTTTCCCTATAGAGGAGGAACACGATTTGGTTTCCCTTGATTTCTAGTAGCATTGCCTTGATATGACAGGTTGGGAAATGTCCTCCTTGGTATATCCTGATAAGGAGGAGAAAACATCCCTTGTGCCATTTGCTTTTTTAGAGCTAGCAATTCATTTGCTAACTTTTACACCATAGGATCAGTGGTGCTTGTAGAAGAATTTTTAGCAGGTGAAGAAAAAATATTTTTGCTAAGATGTCTTCTTATCTTACCTACAAAGCTAAGATCATCTTCAACCTCGGTATCCAAAATCTGAGCTATAGAAAGATCTATATGGCTAGCCTGCCTCAATAGAAAACTCACTTCAAGAAGCTACGAATTGATGAATAAGCAATTAAGATTTTCTGGTGTTGGCTGAGCAATTGTAGGAATCCTGTTCCTTAGCTTATCAAATTTAGAAATGAAGTCTCACATAGGCTCATGAGGCTCATTCTTCATTTGCGTAAGCTGAGCCAACAAGCCATGTGCATCTTTTTCAAGTTTTAACCTAGCCTCAAACTTAGCCTTGAGAGTGTTCCAGTCAGTTATAGTCTAAGCTTGAAGATGATAAAACCAATCTGTAGCAGTGCCTTGCAATGTTTCTAGGAAAAATCTTACTACTATATCTTCATATTCAACACCTATCACACCACAGGCTATACAAAAAGTTGCAATATGCTCATCAGGATCAACTTTCCCATCACCATAAAACTTGGGAAAATTATTTCTTGAACTACAAGGTAGTTCATGTAAAGGTGGGGTTAGATTCAGGGGGCCAAAGGTGTTACCCCAAGGGCCTTGGGCTGCCATGATATGACGATTGAAAGGAGCGATAACAAACCTTTTTAGAGTATGTATAGACAAAGTTTTACTAGCAGAGAAAAGAGAAGCTTCACCTGGTATTGGAGACCTAACGTTGGTAGAAGGAAAAATCTTGGTTCACTGGAGGTGAGCTTGTGGATGAGAAAGATCAAAATAATTTTTTTGCAAAAACTTGAATACAGGATCAACAATACCTTGAGCTCTCTAGCTTCACATATACCATGGATCTACCAGAGTGTAGAATGGAAAAGAACTAGAACTGATTCAACTTGAAGTGTGAGGCTTCAACTTGCATGTTCTTCCCTAGCGGAGTCGCCAAAATGATGTTGGGTGAATATTTTATCATCAACTAACTGAAGGCAAAAGTGTTACATCAGTCACATCATAATGAGATAAATCTCTCCTCTCAACAAGTGGAGGCTCCCTATAAACTATTATAAACTAAACCTATACTAAATACTAACTCGGGAGTAGAATTACACCATCCATTTCTCTATTTTTAGAAATGATGTTCACAAAATAGAGGAAAACTCCTATGTGATAATTGAATCCATTTATCTTTTTTTAGAAATGATGTTCACAAAATAGAGAAAAAATTTCCATGTGATAACTGGATCCACAAGAAACCCATGAAATCACAAAGTCTTTCATTGCTTCTCATAATGATTAAGTATGTAGGACACCGTAGAATGAAGTGTAGCCCAAAGTCTCCATTGAAAACTACAACAGAGTATATGATCACAAAGGATAAAAGTAGTTCAAAGCCTTTCCAATATCTTTTGTGCTGAAATGCAAAATACACAAGCTAAAGACAATTAAGGTAGCACAAAGTCTCCACAATCAGATTCAGGACATCTTCCAGATTATTTTCACTTACTCTACTTGTTTGATTAAATGGATAAGACTATATTTAATAAAAATATGTAAAAACAATTTCCTAGATGACACAATTTATTTCAACACAAAATTTGAAAGGTCACTTGCTTTCTCATTCACCTGATAAAATATGATTACCAATCTTAGCTCAAAGTCTCAAATATGCCTTTCAATTTGGCTAGAGATTTGCTTCTAATAACTGGGAGATCTCTCTTTCATTAAAAATGAGAGATTACAATATATAGAATCCAAAGAAAGACTTTGGCACTTATTTTCAAAAAATGGCCCATGCTGCATTAAATACATTGGAAAGAGAAAGTTCTATGCAGGGGCCATGTTGGAGTAGCTTACCAGTCCTGACTTTGGCATTTAACTCATATCAAATGTCTTCTTCCAAAGAATGGGTTGCTTGATCCTCTGAAAGGCAAGGCCGCTCCTCTTTATGATACTTACATGACTGTCCACTTATCTTTACTCAAATGAAGAAAAATAGGTTGCACCATTGAATGATTGCACTCTCTGATATCCACTTGGTGGACTATTCCACCCACTAGAATAACTCTTCCACCGATGCTTCTAGATTCTCTATTTGATTCCCTCTTTCCTTTCTATATTTTTTCTCTTCCTACTGATCCAAGCTCTCGGGGCTATCTTCTCACCTTCTACTGTCTTTTTTGTCTCCTTTCTCAACGGATCACTGAGTTTGTCCTCAGGTCTACATTATTTGAAAATCAATGGTTATTCCATAATCCTGAATTTGATGTCTGCGAGGATGTCACCGGTCGATTGAACCATTTTGAACCTTAAACCATCTTTTAGAGCTCACCAGTTCAATGGTTTAATGGTTCAATGGTTCAATGGTTTGGTGGATCAATATTTTATGTTTTGCAAAGAGTCACATTCACTCAATCTTCTTATGAATTCAATTCAATGTATCATTGAACCAACTATTTGAACCTTTTGCTGAAACCTTCCGCTCAAACCTTTCTGAACCTTTGAACCATTTTGAACCTATGAACTGTTTTGAACCTTTGAATTGTTTTGAAGTGGAGTTCAATGATTCAACGGTTCAATGGTTTGGTGGCATTCATTTCAAATCATTGAACCCCACCATTGAACCATATATCATTGAACCTCAGCATCAAACCATCTTTATCAATTTTATGAACTTCCTTCAAGTGTTTTGAATTGTTCCTTGTTCATTTTCCCAATTGAAAAACCCTTTGAAAATGAGAGATTTCCTTTTTCTGAAAATACTTGGGTAATTGGATAAATTGACTGCTCAGAACATTTTTGAGAAGGAAGGAAACCATTTTTTGGATTGCAGGACCAAAATGGTTAACATGTTGACTACAAAAATGAGTGGCCAATTTTGGGGACAACACGTTTCATAATGGAGTTAACAATTTCAATAAAATACATTAGTTTTCTTTTATAAATCCTAGGAGGTGTTCTTAATGGTATACTTTATTGATTTGGTGTTTTCATATTATTTTCATCATTATTGTCTTCTTCATTCAATGGTGTTCCCATATTGTTTTATTCATTGTAACTTTCTCTAATACGTGTTTCTATATTAATTTCATTATTATTAGTTTCTCCAATGCATGTTTCCATGAAATTCACATCATCATAATTAGAAAAGGTAAAATTTGAATATGGACTTGCATTGTAATTAGGTATACTATTAGCATTGATAATTAGACTTTCAAAATTTGGTATACAATCATTATTTGTTTCATCATTATTTGTGACAATAAATTCATTAGGGATATTATACTTACTTGCACAAAGTTTTTTCATTCACTACCTTTGGTTTTATATCACTACTTCTAATTCATTTGGTATTTTGGACTTTGACTTCTTATTCCTACTACTACAAATTTCTTCACCCATGATTGTAAAACTATTGAGGGTGGGGAAAATAATCTAATTATTCCAAAATAGACCTACTTCATGTGAATTACCAAGTGGGGACAACAATCCAATTATTCCAAAATACTTAAGAATAATCCTATGTACTATTTAGCCAACCATGTGAGTAGCCAATGATTTATGATTTTGAAGGTGTGAACCACATTCTAATCATTTTCAACATAACTCAATAGATCAGGGGACCCATAATGTATAGCACATAACATAATAGAGTGCAATACTCTTGAAGTAAAAATTTGATTCTTCGCATTTTTTTTAATTACTACTACAAGAATTGCATACATGGTATTTAGTGTATGCAAAATACACCTTAAACACTAAAAACTATACCCTAATCCCTAAGACCTATACGCTTTAGGTCTTATACCCTATACCCTAAATTTTAACCCCTAAATGCTACACACTAAGCCCTATAACCTATACCCTAAACCTTAAATCCTAATCCCTAAATCCTAAGACGTAGAAACCCTAAGTTTCATTAATCATAGCTCTTGAAACCTTGAACCAATCATTTGAGTAAGCCATTTAAAATCATTTAGACTTGGAATTGTAAACACTAAACCTCAAACCCTAAGTTGTAAACCATAAACTGTAAACCTTGTACCCTAAATTGTAGACTCTAAGCCCTAAACCATATGCCATAAACCCTAAACCCTATGTAACCTATACCATAAACCATATACCTTAAAATCTAACCCTAAATCGTAGGCCCTAGGGATACTAAACTATAAATGCTAAACTCTTCAAGCTCTAAACTAATCATTTAAGCCCCTGTAACAACCCCAATGGATTTGACATAGATAAACGTGATTTTTTAAAATTTAATCAACATACTCTTTTATTAGAATTCACCATAAGAACTCAATTAGTGATCCAGATATAACACTCTAAGTTTGTTAACCATAAATAAGCACGTGACATCTAATAGTCACTTATCACTATCGACATATGAAACACATTATAACCGATATGGAAAGTAATTACAAATGCCAGTCATAGTTGGTACAATTATACAACCAATGTTGTCAAAATATAAATAAGTAAATAATTAGATCTCATCAAATTAATGTAATAATAATAATAATAATAATAATAATAATAATAATAATAATAATAATAATAATAATGTACAAAATACAAGATACAAAGCTCCATGGAGCATGAGTTCCCAAACTTTAGTATCTTTGGCAATCTCAAATGTCATCTTTAAGTAAGTACTATTGTGGGGAGGGAGAGCATCATCTGAGCATCTTTTCACACCAACCACAAACCATTGATACCTCGTATAATACCCATCAGGTAATAGATCTCACTTTTCAGATGAGTAGATAGTGACAGTACATGGATCCATAGAGACGAGCTAATACTTGTGTGTTATATGATTTTTAAACCTAAACATGTGTATCATTAAAACCCCATGTTCTAATAAGATATCAAACAAACATGTAAATTATACACATAAAATGACAAT
>JARHVA010001814.1:2885000-3057500 GCA_037957365.1 Torreya grandis
TAGATAGATATTAGATCATGGATATATCTCAAAATCTATCTATCTAATATAATCACATGAAACTAGTATTCTATATCAAATCTTAGATCAAAATTATAACAATTACCATGAATGCTAGTGTCACCAACCACCATATCCTCATTTTCTTACATGCTAAGCATAGTCACTCTCTACTCATCCCTTGAGTGCCTCCTCTATGCATCACCTCCACACTAGTGAAAATGCAAGAGTCACCACCCATGCATACTACAACCCTCTCCTAAGATGTGTCTTTATAGACCAACTATTTTTAGGAATAGCTATTGGTTCATCCTACACTATAGCCCTCATTTTTACCTCCTCTCATCGGTGGTACCTCTATCTATAATGTGGCTAGGGCGGTCATTATTACTATTGCTATGATGGTGCCTACTGTGGTGGATACTATGGTGCCTATTGTGTACCTACATCCACATCAATCTCATCTCCTCTTGTTTCCACCTGATATCATGCTCGATCAATCCTTAGTCTAACACATCATGTCCTAATCACAAGTATCTACATTGATACTAATCCTCCTCCTCTCCCCTCAACTCTCTAGCATCTTATGCCCAATAAGAAGGCATTATTAGAGGCTAACTAGGTGTGAAAGTTTGAACTTGCCTAGTAAGTGTTCCATCAGATATAGCTCTACCCATGAGACTTAGTGGCATGTGATTCGTACTTGTGCCAACCCTGTTACAAAAATCAACCAACTAAGCCATACAATATCAATGTGCATGTAAGGATGCCACATGATATCCCCTCATGTGATAATATATAACATTGTCACATGGGGCATGAATTGAGCTACATGGTTCTCCCTTCATATCAACATTTAAGGAAACTTGTCATTGACCACATGGGGCAGCCTAGCTAGTTGATACATAGGAAACCTCTCATATATCCAAATACTCAGTAACATAATAGGTCCCATGGTCTTATGAACTTTGGACAACACCCCATACATATCATGCATTATTTGGACCCAAATGATAGCCCCAAAGTCATATAGTGTTCCTTAATCTAAAATGGACTAACATAAGGCTATCACATACAATGGTACCTTATCATCTGACTTGTGACATAACACTCATATTATCATAAGTCCAATCATATCCTTTTATATTTCCATAATATCTATGATATATACATCAAATATACTGACCCTTAATCTAGGGTATATCTTATCTGAGCACATTGCCCACTAGGCTAGTGCTCACCTCTCTTGTAAATCATCTGGTGTCCTAGTGATTATAGGTATCCCTCCTATCAGTAGTCCTAGTAAAACATGGGCATCCTCTAGTGTGATACCCACCTCTATGGTATCCCCATCCACCATCTATTATAAAGTGTTGGTCAACCATTATCATACTCCAAGGAACATGACAATGAGATCGACATTAAGCAGGATGTACCTCATCTCTATGATACCTCTAAAGCCTAGTGTGACTAATCACACTCTATCTACATCTATCAATCAATAAAACATATCTAGTAGCCATGATGTATCTATCAAGTGCCAATACCTCCAACGTCTCTACAAAATATCAAACTACAAAGGATGTATCAAATATCCATGTCATAATTAATCAAAATATATTCTCAAAATTACACACATTTCATACTTAGATCAATTAGTTTTACTTAGCTTTCCAAATTTAAATAAAATCAGCACCCTTAATACTAAATTATCCTTATAATTTATTTATGATAATAGATCAACCTCCTTAATTTCCTACTATATCAACCACATCAATAGTAGATCATCTATTTGCTTGTTCTCATATACTATATCATCCCTATTATACATAGTCAACCTCTTTTAGTGATACAACATTGTCTCCCTTAAACAAACTAAGCTAGATTAATTATAGGTAGTTGGTCTTTACCCCTAGGTAAGTGCATCAACTTGGGGGACATAAAAGGGCCTACCCATGGACAAGATTTTTCTAAAATTTTATAAATGTGAACTTTTATAGATAATTAGAGATGGCTCCACTCAAAATTTGATGATGGTATAAAAACATGAATTGTAGCATTTTGAGTCTAATTTACAAAAAACTATTTTTTTTGAAAAATGTATAAGTATAAATAGGTAAAACATCTAAAATTTTAAAAGGACCTATTTTTTCTAAGAAAATTTAAATTGTACCATTCCATGAGACCCACCTTTGTTTTAGCATCATTAAATATTTTTAGAAACCCTTCGGTGAATATTTAGATAAGATCTTCTAGTGTGTTATGAATTTTATTTTTTATTTTTTTATGAATATTTTATTAATTAATTTTTAATTAAGTATATATTGAAAACTAATAAAAATGGATACCTAGTTGTGTGTCCCACCTAACTACCTCAAAAAAAATGATTTTTTTTTCTGAATGTGTGTAGAATTAGGCCTAGTAAATTTTTTTGAATGTAATTTTTTTTGCACTTGGATCAATGAAAAACAAATAAGATAAACATGAATAGGGATGTATGGGTATGTGATGTAGTGGCTAAAAAAAGGTGTTGTTACAACTAAATATAGTTTAAACCCTTAAAATATCCCAAAAATTATAAAAATCATACATTTAGAAAGAGGGCAATGTGTTTGTCGTAACGGTAATAATTTTTCAAATGTTGATGTTGAAATCCATAGTGTATCTAGCAATTGAAGTTAAAATTTGTTGGTTTTTTCTAAAACTCTTGGTCTCGGCTATAGATGCATAGTCCCAAGCCTTTGGCTTGGAAATATAAGCCATTTTTAGCCTAAAGGCTCAGTTTTCAATTTAAAATGCATACATATTGTATAATATTTACTACTCTAAATGTTAAGTATAAGTTTACATTTATATAGTCTCATAGTTGAATGATTTACGATGTGAAAAAGAAGGTCACTCAACATCTTATAGAGTTGGTATCATAGTTGTATGACTTATGATGTGAAAAATATTATTTCAAAATCCAATCAAGTCAGTACTTAGGCATTTTTAAGATCTAAGTATTAAACCTAGGGATTTCAGAACATTAATTTTGAAATTGATATCCATGTTTAGTAAACATATATTTAGTTATTAGGTTTTTATGCATTTTAGATTGATTTCTAGCACTTCTACGAGTCTTAGATTTTCTAAAATTGAAATTTTCAAACAAATCACTTTGAAATTGATGAAAAGTGGTGTTATTAGGGTAGCATAGGTCACATTCATAAGCTGCACACATCAATAAACCACTTTACATGTTAATTTAACTTCATCATTGCCCATCCATCATACTTGATCACTTCCTAATCATACTTCATTACCCATAGTCATTCTCTTATCAATTCTCATTATCCCTAATAACTCCCTCATTGACCCTCACTATCCCTAGTCATCTCTAATCACTCCCTTATCATCCATAGTCACTCTTCCATTAACCCTCACCATCCCTCATTATCTCTAACCACTTCCTCCCCATCCTTCATTATCCCTAATCACTCTTTCCTCATCCCTCCTCATACCTAATCTCTTTCTCATCTCTCCTCATCCATCCTCATCCCTAATCACTCCTTTATTGACCTTAGTTGTCTTTCATCATCTCTAATCACTTGGGTTTATCATCCCTAATCACACTTGCATTGATTAGAACCATCCCTCATCATCCCTAATCACTCACTTCTCATCCCTCATAATAACTAATCAATCTTTCTTCATCCCTCATCATCACTAATCACTCCCTCATTGACCCTCACCATCTTTCATCACTCCATCATTGACCCCCACCATCCCTTACCATCCCTAATCACTCCCTTATCATCTGACATAATCATATAATATAAATATATCTTTGATTCCAATAATATGTTGTTTAATCCATTATAATAGAAATTAATTTTTTTCTAGGAATTGTGTTGTCAATACCCATTTGTGATGGTCAATTTTATTGCTAAATGAATTGGATGATCTTCCAAATTTATATTCAAGTAATATAAGTATTAACACAAAATAGAGTCTAAATTTTAGTTCATCAAATTATATTTATTGTGTAGCTAATTAAATGAAACTTTATTTAGTTCCACCTTTCGTAGTTTGGTTCAAAATATAAAAATTAAACAAAAATCTCTTTTATAATTTTCTAATTCTGAGAAGATTTGAATCAGATGCAAAGCTATTTAATGTTTCCCATTCCTATATAACTTGAATATTGAATAGGTTCACACATGCACTCCTTGTGTGTGTAATGTGTCCCAAATATTTTATCTCTTACATGAAAAATGAACATTCATTCATGTTATCACAAAAATATATTTCTAAAAAATGTGAAACACTAGTTTAACATGGTGTAGATGTTCATCCCATGTTTTCTAAATATTAAGATGTCATCAAGGTAGATTAAAAAAATGTCATAGGTAAAGGGCCTAAGGATGTCATTCAACATCTTGAAATGAATGAATTCATTATATTAGTTAACCTAAAAGGCATAATCAACTAGTCAATCAATCCTTCCTTTATTTTTAAGACTATATTCCAAATGTCTAAAGGTTTAACATGAATATGATGATACCCAAACTTAATATCAATTTTGAAAAAGCATTCTACATCATGGATATGTCAGAAAAAAGCCTTAATATTTAGATGAGGATAATATTTTTTCGCATTAATATTTTTGATATTTTTTTAATTGATTCACAACCTTGGAAAAACATAATTGGGTTTCTACAAGGCAATGATTTGGGCATGATGTGTTCATTATCCATGATTTCATGGATCTACCACTTGATCTATTCATTATCTAGAAATGATATGTTGTATAAAGAGGCTTAAGGTAGAGGTAGTTAAGGGATCAAATTAATAGTATTATTTAGTGTATAGTATGCACAAACTTATTTAGGTGACTAAAATATATCCTTGTATTCATATAGTTTATGATTCAATTATTTCATCTTTGTTATTGTTGGATAAACCACACTAGGATATGGTGACATAATGATGTCATTAAATATTTACTTCTTACCATTAAGAGCATACTTATTACTAGAACTAATAATACTCTTTCACTTCCTGGCACTAATGACTAAAAGCTTTTCAACTAACTAAGATATATGGTATTTTAGATTCAGACAATCTATCATAAAATTTCAAGGATTGACTTCATAAAATACATTTCAATGGTAACATGGTTGAACAAATGTAAAACACCACACACCTCTAATGGCGAGATGTCACAAAGGATTGAATCTTTAAAAAGTTTGATTTTGTACACCAAGTGACACTACTAGGTGATCCATTTCTCAAGGCCTACACTAAACCATACACTAGTGTATGGTTATGGATGATATATAAATTTCAAGTTCAATTTTTCAAAATATGATTTAGGAATAATAAAATTATTCTAACTTTCATTAGAAACGATGAAGTTTATTATCTCGTCATTGATCTATATTTGTTAATGAAATAATATTTTTAATTCATATAATTTCTTGTCGGGGAATTAGAGATATTTTTAGTACCGACCATATCATTGGGTTCATAATCCATTATCTACATAAATTTTTATAGTGATAGATAACTTGTACCCACTTCTTGAGATGTGCAAGTAGAGAGCTCATAGTGTGACACTCTTCATTGGATTGACTATTGAAGTTATGAATTAAGCACCACTTTTCAATCTTGGACTACTTATTCTAATCATTTTAGAATAATTTTCCACTCTCTGGTATGATGAATCAATCAATATACATATAAATAAAAGGCCTTAAATATAATTATTCGGATCATAAAATGTCCTCATATGAAAAACAATTGATTGGTTTCAAGAAATCACATATCTTGGTGATCCTCATGTATTTATGACCCATTTTTGGTGCTATGGTGGTTTTACTTGCTTCTCGTTTTCTATTGGATTTTTAATTATGAATTAAATCATTTATAATAGGCCCATATTTTTTATAGGTGTTAAATATTTGTGTTTTAAATTTGCCTCCACATCATTTTTACCACTATGTTTTATATTTTATTCTAGCACTCAACTCTCCACTTGTATCTCCTAGAATTTTTAAAATCCAAAAAAATACCAACATCAAGGTATTAGATGGAGTGATTAAGGATGAGGAGGGATTAAGATGAATTGAGTAGAGAAGTTGAGGGAGACAATAGGGATGATGAGGGATGGTGAGGGTCAATGAGGGAGTGATTAGGGATGATGAGTGATGGTGAGGATTAATGAGGGAATGAT
The DNA here is from genome assembly GCA_037957365.1 of Torreya grandis. NCBI lineage: Eukaryota > Viridiplantae > Streptophyta > Pinopsida > Cupressales > Taxaceae > Torreya > Torreya grandis. Next base: position 2,891,218 of record JARHVA010001814.1, read on the forward strand.
TTGGGGAGATGAAGGATAAGGAATGAGTGATTATAGATGATGGGGTATGATGAAGAAGTTATTAGGGATGATGTGGTCATGTAAGAGCAACAATACCCAATATAAATAGTGATATAGTTTACATGTTTAGAGTATTTAGAAGGTGGTCAAGGTCATAAGAATTTTGTAGGATTCTTTCTAAGTTTCTAGTTTTTGTCAATTTTGAATTAGAGTTATATTGAGCTTTCCCACTAGATCTTTCATTTGAATTTTTGTAATTTCATAGAGACTTCAATCTTGTTTCAAGAAGTCCAACATTGAATTTGGTGTGGTTAGACTTTAAAGAGGATTTTAAGATGTTAAAATAAATATACATAAACTAATATTTGAGAAATATGTTAGTATTTGAGTTAGTTGAGGACACTCTCAACATACAAAAGAAGTTAGAGTTCAATTGATGGTTATTTGGTAATAAGAGTCTTGTCTATGTCTTATTTTGTATTCAGAGTCAGATTCAAGAGAGTTGGAGGTGGTAGGATTTGAAAATATGAATTTCAATAACCCCAAAAAAGAGAATAAAAACAATTTTTTATTATTTTTAAGATAAGAAATCAAACAAACCTTGCATCTTCTTGAATATGTACAAAGATAGTTGACAGTGTGCATGATCGTGAAACATGATTAGTAAAAAGTTATTTATGATATTTTTGTGAGTGGTAAGTTGAAAATACCTTTTATTTTATGGTGATTATATCATTTTCATTTCAGTTTCAATTGTTTTTAATTCTTAAATTATAACCTGTATACCTGGTGCTTTTACAAATTATGCCTTAAAGTCTAAGTGAAGGTTAGATTATTGTAGAAGAGGAGATTGTATTTGGTAGGATTCTTGAATGTATGAGTAATTAATAAATTTAAATAACAATTCCATAATATTATTTAAACATTGTATGTTGTTATTATGCTAAGGACAATCTATGTTAAACAACACAACCTTGTCTTCTATGAGTAAAAGTTCTTAGTATCCATCTGTGTGAGAAGGTATATGCATGTATTTGAGTGAAAACTCAAATGTATATGTTGTTGAGTTGATTATCATATGATCATGAATTATTATATTCTTTAAAGTAGATTTCATATATTTGGATGAGCAAAACTAAAACTAAAAAAAATTTGTAGTCGTCAAGAAACTTAACATAGTCAAAGTGGTATCTCATGAAAATTGGCAAATTGAGTGTTATAGATGGAAGAAATTAATTTTTTATAATTTAAAAAAAAATTAAAGAGGATTTTAAACCTTTATATTGATTTATAACCCTTTTAGAATGAATTTGAATAAATAACCTCTTCTCAGATTACTACAGACTTATGACTAAGTACATGATCTATGCAAATTTGGTGAAGTTAATCTATTGTAGCTTTAAAATGAAAATATAACAATTGGAAAATGTGCATAGTGTCAAATTAGACCTAATACAAAATTAAAAGTCATTATAAACACCTTTGGAATATTTAAATCTCATTTTAACCCTTCTAAAGTATGTGAAACTAGTCTAAACCTTGTATTAGGATTTCTACTTTCAAAGTGAGTTTTTAGGAGTTATAACTATCAATAATTCATGAAATTTGGTGAGATTTTTTAGCTCAACATGCACAAAGATAATATAGTATTTTTAAGTTATGTAAGTATGGATAATTATATATGGGGGAGGAATGTGTGGTAGATAGGGTAGAACGAAACCTAAAGACCTAATCTAAGAGTAGAAAGAGACAAAAAGTTATCAAATAGTTGAATAATAGCCTAAAAATTTGTGAATAAATGGGATATATTATATGGCATCCATAAATGAGGTTTATTTGATGATTTGAGTCCACACAAGAATAGTCTATGATAGAGTAAGAGGTAGTGTATGATATGAGAATCATGTTGAGAAGTTAAGTAGGGTTGAGAAGAAGTTAGAGAGAGCTCAAAGGAGTGGGAGGAAGTTTTTTAGAGCCTTATTAAATCATAAGGAATCAGATATAAGATTTGATCCAAGTTGTTATAAAGTGCAAAGTCTAGTAAGGGGGATAGTCTCAAAGTAAGAGAGATTGAATTCATTAACTAAGGAGAAGAGAATGAAGAGTTTAGTGAGACCATACGAATAATGGTGGATAATAAATGAAATTAATAAAATGTAGATGTGAATTTGAAATATGTGCAGGGTCCAAAGATAGAGATCAAGAAAAAAAGAGATAAAGTGAAAGCTATGTGGATATTAGCAAAGAGTTTGGATAAGTAGAGTATGCAATAGGGATCTATATCATGAGGAATGGTGAGGAGAAATGAGGGAGTGATTATAAATGATAAGGAATGGTGAGGGTCAATAAGAGAGGGATTAGAGATTATTATGGATAAGGAGGGAGTGATTAGGGATGATGAAGTGGTGACTAGGGATGGTAAAGGCCAATGAGGGAGTGATTAGGGATGACGAGGGATGGTGAGAACTAATGAGGGAATTATTAGGGATGATAAGGGAGTAATTAAAGATGATGAGAGATGGTGAGGGAAAAATGAGGGAGTGATTAGGGGCAAGGAAGGATAAAGAGTGATTTACTAGGGATGATGAGGCATAGTGAAGGTTAATGAGGGAGTAATCAGTGATCATGAGGGAGAAATTAGAGATGACTAGGGATAGTGAAGGTCAATAAGGAATTTATTATGGATAATGAATAATGATGAGAGAGTGATTAGGGGTGATGAGGCATTAGTAATAAGTGATCAAGGATGAGGGAAGAATGATTTCCAAGTGAAATTAACACAAGGTGGTTATTTAATGTGTGTAGGTCATCAATGTGACCTATAATACTCCAATCACATCACTTTGTATCAATTTAAAAGTGAGTGCTTTGGAAACTTCAATTTTGACAAAACTAAGACTTTTTAAAATGCTAAGAATCAATTTAGAAGGCCTAAAAATCTAAAATATAACTATAAGTTTACCAAAAATTGATATCAATTACAAATTTATTCTGGAATCCTTGGGTTTAATACTTAGACCTTGAAAATGCCTAAGTAATGGCTTGATTTGATTGTGAAAAACTATTTTTCACATAATAGGGCATACAACTATGAGACCAACTCTATCAGATTCTAAGTGATGATATTTTTTATATTTACTATAATAAATTTAAAGTATAAGACATTAAATGTAACAATATAAATGTTAAGAAATTAAATGAAACAATATCAATGTAAACTTATATGTAAAAATATAAATGTTAAGAAATTAAACGTAACAATATAAATGTAAACTTATAATTAAGAAATTAAATGTAAAAATATAAATTTAAACTTATACGTAAGAAATTAAATATAACAATACAAATGTTAAGAAATTAAATGTAAAAATATAAATGTAAACTTATACTGAACATTTACTATAGTAAATTTAAGCTTATGGATAAAGTTGGCTTCATGTGCAACTCCCAAATACTTGTGTGGTTGGTTTTAGACTTATAACAAAGAAATGTGTATGCATTATATAGTACACTATATAAAATGTACACATTATACAATGCATACATGTTATTTAAATTTATAATAATGTGTACACATTATTTTTTTAATAATGTGTGCATGTTATTGTTTTCTCAATAATGCATATGTGTTATGGATTAGTAACTACCAAGCCATAATTTTAATAACATGATCACATTAATTAAATAACATGATCATGTTATTTAATAACATAATTGCATTACCTAAAATGTCTATGGATTTGTCCCCCAACTTCGTGCACATACACTTCTTCCTAACTAAGTCAGCCTAGTGCTACATCATTGGCCCCTTCTTAGCATAATAAATTAGCCCACTGCTATGTAGTTTCCCTTCTTATTTTCTCTTCCTTTATAGATTAATTTGACCAATTTGACTCTATTCATTCACAATAGTGACTTTTCTCCCATTTACCATAAATGCAATGGGCATTTATTGGTCTAACTTCTTCCTATCCAATACCCCATTTTACTTCTAATTTATTTAAAAATTTCTCAAGGTTCATTCTTGTGCCTAGATTTTGCCTAATAGTCAAATTTATATTTTTAGTTTAAATTTAAATAAAAATATTTAAAATTTTCAAATTTCTAATTGTTTACCTATTCTTCACTCACTGTAGCCACTATGCATTATCTTCATCTCAAATATCATCTCCTCACCATATTGGCTATCTGGTCTCTAACTAGGTCTCTCAGATCTCTGTTTTCTCATAGTAGTAAAAATAACAAATAAATTAATTTTGATCATATTTATATTTACTATTCCAAAATTATTTAGCTTTCAAATATTTACTACTAGATTCAATATGTTGATCATATCTTTGTTTCTACTAACTCTTTTTCCAAACCATAAAATATTATGGAACCCTAACATCGCAAAGATTATTTTCACCTAATATATGTCTATATTTTAAAATTTTAAATTTTTTCCTCTTTTTTTCTAACTTATAGAGGTTCAAATAATGTTCCCTACTTTGGACACCTTGGCATTTCTTGTATCTCCTTCTCTATCTACATCACTAAGGTGAGTACACGTATGTGTTTTTTTAATTTTATCCTTCCATTTATATTATTTGTTCCTTACTATAATTTATTTAACTTCAATATTATGTGTTTCTATGATTTTTATTGAAGCACCATCCCTTACTGCACCTGAGTGACATGTGATGAGTTTCGAGTGGGGCATATATACATAATATTTTTAAATTTTATCAATTATTGATGTTTTTTCTCTTGTAAAAACCCATTGAGTCTCTATATCTTTGAGTGCATGCCTTAAGGTTTGTATTTGGAAAAGGGTGGGTAAACTATTAGTACTTCATAATATTATTGTCCTTTTACTACCACTTTTTATCTACATAACCATCTCTTAAAAATATTCCCCTAAGCTTTGCCTCTACTTTTTCATGCTCCTCTAGTCATTTTTTGCCTTCATTATCTATTTGGTAGCCTATAATCCTTTTTGATAGTTTACAATACACTATCGACCCTATAATTTAATTGATAAAACTCACTTAGGGTCTAAGTCTTCCCCTGATTGACCTAGACTAAGACCTAAATTGTTTTTATCAATAACAATACAAATTCGATTGGGCCTGTTAGAACTATTAATGTCTAAGTGGTTATTATTAACCCTTGGCTTACATTAATAAGTAATTAAATAAATAATAATCTATTATTTATTTATTCGAGGTATTAAATTCAGAAAAATAAATAATGTTATTATGATTATTTAATATTTACCAAATATTTATTAATTAGATTTATTGGGGTGGATGGATTTTTATTTTCAAAATGATCACATCCCCTCATGAATTGTTATAAATAGTGTTTCAGCCCTATTTTAATTTCTCAAACACAAAAAATATTCAAGCATTCATGCGTGTGGTAAATACTTATCTGAGACAAACTTGTGAAGAATTTTTCTAAAAAGGAGTGAGATGAAGAAGATTTGATGTTTTGATGCTATTATTGTTTCTCAATATTGAATATCACTTTATTGGATTTTTTTACCTCTTTAAGGTTTTCCTAGGATAAATACAAGTGTTGTGTTTTATTGATCTGGGCTCATTATATTATGTTTTTCTCATTAAATATCTTCTACAAATGTGCTTATTATATTTATGTATTTTATCATGTTATCAGAGCCATTGGAGAGGATTTTGATCAACAAGCATATACAATATTAAATTGATATTTCAATTTATTCAAAACCTTTGACATTAGATGCCATTGTATGGCCTGGGCACTTTAAAAAAATTGAAATTTAATTTTTTTACATCAAATAGCCTTCTAAAAGTTTTATTCATTTAGTTTTGTAAAAATAAGGACCCATGCAATTTTTTAAGGCCCAAGAATCTCTAGGTCAACGTATTGAAATTTCTTTCTCTTCCATTAACACACTTATATGGCTTGTGAGCCTGCCAAAAATTGTTTTTGGCACCAAAATGTTTTTTGAAAGGCTTGTTGGCATTGTGGGAGGATTTCAAAAAGATTTACAAATTTTGAATCCTTGAGAAGGCCTCTATCTCTCTCAAGCTTTTCCTTTGCTCCCAGACCTGCATCATTTCCACCTAAAAAAAATATTAAGGTAAATATAAAGTTTTGTCAAATATTTAAAAAATATTTTATTTTTTAAGTTTATAAATTTGATTTACCTTTTATTAATTTTTTTCATCAAAAAGTTAAAAAAACAAGTAATTTGTTTTTACTTTTATTGACATGCATAATAAATAAATATTTTTAAATATTCTTTTTTAAAATAATACAAAAATAATTAAATATAATATTTTACATGTAAAACTTTCAATTCACTAATAGATAAGTTGGTGATTATAGTTTTTTGTTAAAAACTTGTAAAAGATAAGTCTAATGTTAAATTTGATTTACCTAAGTTTAATAAACATTATAATCTTTGTGATAAATTTGGTCATAGAAGGAAAAATTGTAATAAAAATAAAGATAAAAATAATAATCAAACTTCTAAAAATAATTAAATAAATAAATCTAATCAAAACAAGTAGAAGAATCAAAACCCTGAGTAGAATAACAATTAAAATTTAAATGTTATTGTTTTATATGTTGCTTTATGTGTTTCAAATGAAAATGAATAAATTTTGGATAGTGATACATCACACCATATGACATGCTTATCTTATATTTTGTATGATTCTAATGATATCTCTGAAAAAAATTACTTAAGAGATAATTCATTTTTAGAAGCAACTAAACAATGAAAAATAAAAATTTTAAATATTTTTATTAATTATATTTTTATGTACATAAACTTAAAAATAATTTTCTATCTTATTCTCAACATAAAAATGATAATTTTATTGCAACATTGCTTAAATATAGTTGGTCTATTAAAAATAAATCTAGGTATTTGATTGTTGAAGCCCTTTAAAATAATGGTTTATATATCTTCTCTCATTTTACATGTTTACTTTCATTACATAATAAAAAAGAATCTTAGTTATGGCATGAAAAATTAAGATATGTTAATTTTATAATTTTGCATGATATGTGTATATATAATCTTGTTGTTGGACTTCTTTCTATCCCCTCTCATCATGAAACTTGTGAGATTTGTTTACATGGTAAACAACATACTAACCATTTTCAAAAGAATCATAATACAAATTTATCTCATCTTTTATATTTAATTCATAGTGATGTTGTAAGACCTCTTAAATTTGTTTCTCTTAATATATATATATATATATATATATATATATATATATATATATGATTATACTAGAATAATTTGATCTTATTTCATTAAAAAGAAATATGATGTTTTATTTAAATTTAAAAAAAATTAAAGCTTATGTTGAAAATGAATCTAATTTTTTTATTAAGAGATTAAGAACTAATAATGGTGGAGAATATATTAGTAAAGAGTTTTATTCTTTTTACATCAATTGTGATATTCAAAAAGAACTAACAACTCCCTATTTCCTTGAAAAAAAATAGTATTGCTAAAATAAAAAAACACACTATCATAGAAATGGTTAAGACTATGTTACAATCTACAAAATTCTTAAGTTCTTATGGGTCGAAGCTATAAACACTATTATTAAAATTATGAATAGATTCCCTACCAAAGCCTTACATCTTTTTACCCCTTTAGAACTATGGAATAAAAAGAAACCCAATGTGACTCATCTTAGGATTTTTGGCAGTCATGCTTTTATCTTTTTTTTTTTTTTTTTAAATTAAAAGATAGAATCTTGACCCCACTTTCTATTATTATATTTTTGTAATAAATGGAGGTAAGAAAAAATGTTTAAGAGTATATGATCCCTCTAAATATCAGATCATTTTGTGAGCCCTTTGAGGATCCTTCTTAGTGTTCTTATGTTTATGAACTTAAGTTTCATGTTTCTTCTTATGACAAAATAGATACCCATGATGAAGTTGATCTAGTTATGGATAACTTTGAGTCTAAAAAACATACTAAGTTTTATGCTCAATCGAAAAGATTTGATTGGGTAAATCTCTAATTTAATCTTTTAATATTGATAATATTAATAAATTAACTAAAATTCAACATTATTATCATGCATTAATAACTATATATGAATGTGAACCTCAATCTTTTGAGGAAGCCACTTAAAATAATAAATAGAATATTACTATGTAAGCTAGATATAATGCCTTAATTAAAAATTAGACTTGGGCCTTGTCCCTCCTCTACCTAAAAGGCATATTGTCAATTGTAGGTGGTTTTATAAGATAAACAATAATTCAATTAGTAAAATTGATAAATTTAAACTTAGATTAGTTACTCGTGAGTTTACTCAAAAATTTGGGATTGATTATATTGAAAATTTTGTTCTTATAGCAAAAATAAGTACTATTAGACTTCATAGTGGTCTTACAACTCAAAATAATTGGGTTATCTACTAGATAGATGTCAAGAATACATTTCTAAATAATGATTTAGAAAAAAAAAAATCTAGATGACTCAACCTAAAGTTTTCGTTGACCCTAATAAAGAACATTATGTATGCAAGTTAAAGAAATATTTGTATGGTTTAAAACAAGCCTCTCAAGTTTGGTATTGTAAAATTACTTTTTTTTTAAATAAATTTTTCTAACTGTTATTTAGATAATGATTTCTTTTTCAAAGTTAAAAATAGTCATTTGATTCTAATTGTATTATATGTTGATGATTTATTAATTACTGGTGATCTAACTAGTTTAATTCATAAGTATATAGATAAACTAAGTCAAATATTTGAAATAATTGATCTAAACATTCTATATCATTTTTTAAAAATAGATATATTTTAAGGTAAATATTTTATTATTGTATCACAATCCCAGTATGCTCATAATATTCTTGTTATGTTTAATATGTTTGATTGTAAATATTCTACTCTTATTGAAATTGGTATCAAACTTGATCCTAAACCTGCATGTGAAATAGATAACCTTACTTTGTACAGATAGTTTATTAGAAGTTTGATTTATCTAACCATTAATAGGCTAGATATTTTATATGATGTTAGTGTTGCTTCTATATTTATGCAAGATCTTTATTTGGATCATTAAAAATTAGTTAAACATATTCTTCATTATATCAAAGGAATAATTAATTATTGTTTATTTTATTCTTCTATTAATAATGTTAAATTATATCATTATTATCATGCTAACCATGTTAAAGATATTTTAGATCACAAATCTACTTTTAGATATGTATTTCAATTTGGTACATGTGATATCACTTAGAGTAGAAAGAAGCCAACTACTCTCTCTCTCTCTCTCTCTCTCTCTCTTCTACAAAAGTTGAGTATAGAAGTGCTATGGAAGATGCTAAAGAAGCCATGTGGCTACAAAGGTTATTGAGATAAATTCATTTGAATGTTTTTTATAGTACAATCTTTCATTTCAATAACTAAAATTATATATATCTGACGAAAAATCTAGTGTATCATCAAACAACTAAACATATTGAAGTTTATTTACATTTTATCAAATAAAAAGTCCTCAATAGTGATATTGATCTATAGTTCCATCTCATGAATGAACAAGTGGTAGATATCTTTAGAAGTACACTTGAGGCTACCAAGTTTTGTCAGCTTCATGCAATATTAGACCTCTCAAAATTATTCTTAAATGGGAATGTGCATGACAATGCCTCTTCCTAATGGTCATGTGTTTCTTCTTTTTCTCTATACTTCTTCTCATTATAAATTATTGTAAACTTCATGTAAAAGTTATATGATTTAAGTATTATTGTGATAAGAGATTACTTGGATAGGTCTAGTGAATTTATTTTGGTCATGACCCAAATATCTAGTGTATTAACAATCATAAATGTAATTAGGATTTATCTTATCCAAGATAGTATTAATTTATAGATCATTTGCATTTATATTTGCATACATTCTTAGTGGAATGAGTTTCTTTGTCATTATTATCTTCATGTTTTGGAAGAAAATATTTGTAAATATCCAGAAGAGCATAAGCCTGATTCTAAGCTTGATTATTAATATATGCAAAAATAAATACAAATGATCTATAAATTAATCTTAACTCAGAGAAGATTAATCCTAATTACTTTTTTGATTGTTGATACATTAGATATTTGGGTTCATCATCAAGATGGATCTACTAGACCTAGCCATAGGATCTCTTACCATAATAATATCACTAGAGAGGGTTTCAAAAGCCCCCATCAAGTAAAACTATGCAATAACCTTAACTAGGTTCTATGTTTTCATATTCACTAAGTAAATAAATGACAAATAAAAGTTAAATTTAATTTAGTGTTCACCAAATCTTGTGGTATAAAATGGGGTTAATAAACATAAAAAGTAAAAATGCATAGAATATATATACTCACATCAATGTATATAAAATCATAATGAATGGGAGAGAAGTACAAATATATATTTATCTATTCTTAAAAAGAAGGAACAAAGTAAAGAATACTTATCTTTAAAGATGAACCCACCAAACCTCAATCGCTCCCTTAGCCAAGGTGATTTATAAGAGGTTTTTGTGTTATGTAAGGATGATAAGAATAAATCAGCTCTAAACTACACAACATATCTATGCATCTAAAATATTTCTCCACAAGACAAGATCCATATCTCCAAAAAAATAATGAAACCCTAAGCTATTCCCCTGAAGTAGAATGGTGGATAAACAAATGCACAGTATAATATCTCTTCTTTTTTTTCTTATAAATGATTAAATGAATGTCTATATAGCTGAATCTAACCCTAGTCTTTTCCAAAAGTTTATTCGATAGGGTCGATCCAATTAACTCTGTATCATCATTAAAAGAACAAACGCTGACCTAGACCCTAAATGAGTTTTTTTCAATTATAGTATAAGGTCGATGGAGTCGATAGTGTATCATAAACTGTTAAAAAAGGATTTTATGCTAGTGAAGAGCTAATGAAGGTGAAAAATAACTAGAGAAGGGTGAAAAAAGAGGTAAACGTTAGGAAAATGTTTTTACGAAATGATTGTGTAGATAAAAAGTGGTAGTAAATGGACAACAATCTTGTGAAGCACCAATGGTCTGCCTACCCCTTTCCCGGTGCACCTCTTAAGACATGCACTTAGAGAGATTGAGACTCGATGGGTTCATACAATAAATCATCAATAATTAATAAATTTTGAAAATATTAAGTGTATATACATGATACATGCAATCTTTAAATTGAATTCAACAAAACCAACTTTGACAAGTTCTAGTGTTCAATGTACCATAAGATTTAAAAGTAATTTTTAAGTTTATATATTATGTTTTTTTTTTGCATAATTAATTGTCTATTTCACATGTGATGGATTGAAAATATGATTAAGAGTCCTTAGGGGTTTGGTGGAATGGTTCGTTGGGGCATTTATTCTAGAGAGACCAAGATTTTAGTGTCATGGGCATATCTCCGCTAAACTATATAATTCAAATTCAAATCAAAATCGTTTCATAATTATATAAATAATGACAAATCTAATAAAAAATATCATTAAGATCTTAAAAAATAAAAAGAATATGATATCATTCTTTACATTTTCAAAAAAAATATAAATAAATTTTCAATTCATTTTTATATAATTTATATTAAAATAGAAATAAAATCAATTTAAATATTATAATTCCACATATCTTGATTATGGTTTACAAAATAACTTATAAATTATTAAATTACCTTTTATTCAAAATATGAAAAGGCATCTATCTATACTTTTAATACAAAACATATTGTAATGAATTCCAATATATTCCAAAACATGTGTTTGAGGGTGGAAATAAAGTGGAATCGAAAACCCGTGAAAATTTCTGTGTCGCTTTTCACAACGTATTATCTGAAAATGAATACTACGAAAAAGAATACAACGAATATGGCCGAACGATCGCTTTTTGCAAGGCATTGTTGAATGAGAAAGCATTTTGTTCTGCGATGTAGTCAAAGATGCTTAGCTATGAAAGAGACAAGTTGGAATGTTTAAAAGTATTCGCTCATCAAAGATAAAATAATCCTTTTATCAGACGGTTTTGTGCTTTAATTGATTTCGGACGATCCTGTTTTAAGTACGAAGTATAATTATATCCATGATTATATTCCATCTCGGTCTATACAATATGCTTTAATTTTTTCCGGCGGCAGATTGATTCTTCCTGTAAAACAAAATGCATTACCCTAATATATTTGCCGGTTGAATTCTATTGCCTTATGTTTCGAGGAGGGAAGTCTGTAGTGACCATGTCACAACCTCTGCCGGTAACGGTATCTCCAAACGATGAAACCAATGATATTACTTCTGGTCATGTTTGCTTCACATGCCCCTCTGCGCATGTTTTAACAATGGAGGTCTCAATGTGGGCATTTAAATTGTAAAAGTGGTTTCTAGTAACATAGAGAGTGGTTGGATTCAAAAGGTGAAAAGGAATTGGATTGAAATAGGTGTATTTGGTACAACAGAAAAATAAGTGGTTGGTTTTGGTGAAAAGAAATGGTTGGTTTTAACTTTTGGTTGAGCTAATGCACATTTACGTATTTCGCATGAGAAATTACAGGTGAGTGTCTTACTGTATTCTTTATTTAGAGTTATTTACATTGGTTGCAACCAGCCCAGAAACAAGGTGCTTTAAACTTTTATTATAAAGAAACGGGGTGAACAGTAGTTGTGTCAATGGCGCTCATCTTAGATGGTTACGATTTGATGGAATTCTTTTGCTTAAAAGGCGAAACCATTGTAAGGCCTCAAGTTGATAAACCCAAGTGGCCTCAATTGGTGCTCAGTGAAATTAGATCATCATCATCAGAGTGTGGAGAAAGAAAAAGGCTTAAATATGTGCACAACTATCATCTCTTACATGGATAATACCAGCAAGCTGATAATAATTATAATGAGAATTGCAAAGCACAGATTTGTAAAACACAAAAGTCTTCTTTCATAAATGAGGAGATCTGCAATTTTCTTGTATTCAAAGAAAAGGATTCAGCTCTTTGACATAAAGTGAAGCACAGTTGAAATATTGTACAACAGAGGCGTGTTTGCTCCTCAACTGTGCATCTGCCATTGCAGAGAACAAGAAAGACTTAACAGCAAAACTGTTAAGGCAGTTTTTTTCCAGGGTCACAATCACTGGGAATTTAATGGAACGCGTCGCAGCCCACTTTGCCGAAGCCCTAAATTGCAAATTGAAGTCCAGCGATTCGTCTCTCTCCTACGACAAATTAATGGCCACGGACCAGGATAAAAAGACGTCTGAGATACAATTTGCAGCAGTGATAGCATTTTACCGAGTGTCTCCCTTCTATTAATTTCGTCATCTCACAGTCAATTAAGCCCTAATCGAAACTTTTGAAGGGCCGAGTCATTTGCACATAATAGATTATGATATCTGTCAAGGCATTCAGTGGTCCTCTCTTCTCCAGTCCTTTTCTGAAAGGAAGTATGTTCCGGCCCTTCGTATTGTAGAATCTGCAAAACTAAACAAAATATGAAAAGCTAAACCAAATTTCTACACCTGATGACTTATGAGATAACAGCAGAAAAAAGAAAAATAGAGCATAAAACTCAAGAAAAACAGAGCATCCAGAAATCTTTATTTGCAGGCTTGAAAAACTGTCTTTATTAATGCATATATATAAAAGAATAACCAAGCTGTTACATAAATTGTAGTAGCTAAAAATATAATTTAAAAAAATTATAAACTAAGCATGCAGATTGCATACTTTATTCCTACGCTGGATTTGGCGGTGAAAGCCAAGCTGAAAAAAAATGTCTAAACTAGTTAACTAAGACTGTTCTGAATTAAGGAATTGCATGGGTCAAAAGACCAACATGCAACACCAGCAGTGGTAGAACTGGATGTTCAATTGAACCTTCAGCGTCAGTTATCAACATACTCCCCCTTGATGCTGAGAGGGCTTACAATCTGATCTCTGAGTGTCAAAAACTGATCTGTTGCAATTGCTTTCATGAAGATATCTACCAACTGTTCTTTAGTGTTGATGTATTTCAATTCTACTACCTTCATCTGCACTAAATCTCGAATAAAATGATGCTTTAAATCAAAATGTTTTGTCCTGTTGTGATGGACTAGATTCTTGGCCAATTTAGTAGCACTAATGTTATCACAAAAAATAATTGTGGGCTGAACTTGAATCTCTCCAATTTCTTCAAGAAGTTTTCTAAGCCATAATGCTTGTGTACCTGCTGAAGTGACTACAACATACTCTGCTTCTGTAGAAGAAAGGGAAACTATACTTTGTTTCTTTGAGCTCCAAGTAATCAAACCAGAACCAAAAGAAAAACAATTCCTAGATGTTGACTTTCGGTCATCCAAACTACCTCCCCAATCAGAATCACTAAAACCAACAAGATTGAACTTTTTAGAAGTGTAGTAATGAATACCAAAATCTAGAGTGCTTTTCACATACCTCAAAATTCTCTTGGCTGCCTTCATATGTATTTCTGATGGCTCTATCATGTACCTTGAAATAAGTGAAACTGAATAAGCAATATCAGGTCTTGTGTGAGTTAGAAACATTAAACTTCTGACAATACTTCTATAGGCTGTCTCATCAACTCTTTCAGCACCATCATCTCTACACAACACAACTCCATGAGCAATTGGAGTGGAGATTGGTTTACAATCAACCATATCAAGTTTCTTCAACATATCTTTAGCATACATTGTTTGACAAATAAAAAATTTATTCTCCCTTTGATAAACCTCCATTCCAAAAAAATATTTCACAAGGCCTAAATCTTTCATCTCAAATTCATTCATCATAGAACTGATACCCATATACAACAAGTCATCAAAATACAAACTTACAATTAGAATATCATTATCTTCTTGTTTGTAGTAAATGGTAGGTTCACTCTTACTTCTTTGAAAGCCATTATCTTGAAAATATCCATCAATCCTAGCATACCGTGCTCTTGGTTCTTGTTTGAGGCCATACAAAGCTTTCTTTAACTTGTAGACATGATTTTCTTTTCCTTGCACTTCAAAACCTTATGGTTGTTCTACATATACTTCTTCTTCTAAGTACCCATTCAAGAAGGCATTTTTCACATCCATATGATGGATGCTCCAATTATTTTGAGCTTCTAATGAAATCAGAATTCTAATGGTCTCTTGTCTTGCTACTGGTGCAAATGTCTCTTCATAATCAATGCCATACTTTTGCGTGAAGCCTTTAGCAACTAATCTTGCCTTATGCCTTTCAACACTTCCATCACTGTTACACTTAGTCTTGTAGACCCATTTGGTGCCAATATTCTTCTTGTCATGTGGAAGATTTGTAAGCTCCCAAGTGTCATTCCTGTGAATAGAATCCATCTCTTCTTGCATTGCTTGCATCCAAACCTCATTAGTATATGCATCTTCAAAACATGATGGTTCAAAATCAGCCTTGGTAAGTAAATCAAAATTCAGTGTCTCACCTCTTGGATTTTCTTCATGTGCTTGATTTGAAATCCTTTGATAAATGTCACTCAATCTTCTTAACGTCCTTACAGAACTAGGACTTGAATCTGGACTTACACTTGGAATTGAACAACTAGATGAGGGGTTACTTGGTGGATTTGTAGCTCTTGGAACAAAAATATTAGTGGGATACCCATGATCAATATCATCCATAATAAATTCATTTAAAACAGATTTTGACTTTTTCATATGGCCCTTTTGATGACCATAAACTCTCTCTTCATCAAAAATCACATCTCTTGACACAATAAGCTTATTAGTGAGAGGAATATATAACCTATAAGCCTTACTTTCCTCACTATATCCAACAAAAATATATGACTCACTTTTGGGATCTAACTTTTGCCTCTTTTGATCAAGAACATGAACATAGGCTAAGCAACCAAAAAATTTGAAATAATTAACATTTGGCTTTTTCTCATACCAGGCTTCATATGGAGTCATCCTTTCAAGTGCACTAGTGGGGCTCCAATTGAGAATATATACTACTGTAGCAACTGCATCTCCCCAAAAAGAATTACTTAATCCCTTTGTTTGTAGCATGCTTCGTGCCATTTCCACCACTGTACGATTCTTCCTTTCAGCTACACCATTTTGTTGAGGTGTGTATGTAGTGGTGAGTTATCTTTTAATGCCATGCATATCACAATAACCTTGAAAGGCTTTTGAATAAAATTCTCCTCCATGATCAGTCCTTAAGCATTTGATTTTTCACCCTTTGTCATTTTCTACAAGGGCTCTAAACCTCTTGAATGTCCCAAGAGCTTCACCTTTGGTCTTCAAAAAATAAACCCAACACTGTCGTGAGTAATCATCAATAAAAGTAATGAAATATGATGACTTACCCAAACTCTTTATCTACATAGGACCACAAATGTCTAAATGAACTAACTAGAGTGGATAATGGGCCCTCCATGCATTGCCTTTTGGAAATTTCTCTCTTGCATGTTTTCCTTTAGCACATCCTTCACAAACTTCCTTGTGATCTTCAACCTTAGGCAAACCAGAAACTAATGCTTTTGATGTTAGAATCTTCAAACTAAGAAAATTTAATGCCCATTCCTAAGATGCCACAACCAACTTGTATTCTCATATGCCATATTGACAAGGTTCTTGTTATGTTCACCAAACTTCAATGGAAACATCCTATTCTTTGTCATAGGCACAACTGTTACCACCCTATTTCCTTTATTCTTATCATAAATTATACATTGTTGATTTTCAAATACAACTTTATAATTCTTCTCACATAACTATCTAACACTCAACAAATTATGCTTTAACTTTGGATTGTAATAAATGTCTTTAACACTCTTCATACATTCTTTTGTATGGACTTTCATAGCTCCTTTTGCAGCAACCTCTAATGATTTGTCATCACCAAGCTTGATCTTGTATTTAAAGAATTCATCCATTATAGAAAAAAGTTTTTCATTCCCTGACATGTGGTTAAAACATCCTGAATCTAAATACCAAACATCTTTAAAAACTTTTTCAGCTTTGTCATAAGATAAAAATAAATTATCTAGAGGATTCTCATCACCTTCTTGAGCATAATGAACACTTTTATCATTATTACCTTCTTTTAATCTACACTCATAATTAAAGTGGCCATACCTGTTACAATGATAACACTGGATATTTTTTTATCAAATTGGCCTCTACCTCTTCCTCTGAAACCACCTCTTCTTCGGAAACCACCTCTGCCTCTATTTCCTCTTGAGTAATTCTGATTTTGACCTCTAACTTGGCCTTGATTACTTTTGATGCTACTATTGGCATCTCCATTCTTTGTGATTTGTAATTTGGAGGAAAAAGCTTTCTCTTCACTTTCTCCAAATGAATCTCTCAATCTTTCTTCATGAGACATCAAAGATCCAACTAGATGATCAAATTAAAGGGTAGACAAATTCTTGCTTTCTTCTATGATTATGGCAACATGGTTCCACCTTGGTGTGAGAGACCTCAACACCTTTTTTATCACAACCTCATTGTTCACAATTTCACCAAGTGTAGCCATCTTATTGACCACATCTTTTACTCTGACACAATAGGTACTCACACTTTCAGCTTCTTGCATCTTTAAATTCTTGAATTCTCTCTTCAATGTTTGTAACTTGACAACTTTGACTTGATCACTACCTTGGTAAGCTTCTTTTAGAGTCTTCCAAGCATCCTCTGCTGTCTTTTCTCCTGTAACTCATGGAAATAGGCTCTTATCTAGAGCTATTTGAATATCAAATAAGGCAGGAGCATTCTTCTTCTTAGCCTCCTTCTTAGTTGTTTTATCATTTGTTGTGAGGGCATTCCAATCAGCTAGCTCTACATAACCTGATTCAATAATCTCTCACAAATCTTTTCCTATCAAAAAATTCATCATTTTGATACACCAATAATCATACTCATTTCCATCAAATTCTGGAATGGATAAGGAGTTAGAATTTGACATGATAATTTTTTGGCAAAATTCTAACTACTAAATCTTTAACCCAAAATAAAAATACTTGCTCTGATACCAAATGTAGAATCTAAAAAACTAAACAAAATTTGAAAAGCTAAACCAAATTTCTATTCCTGATGACTTATGAGATAGCAGCAGAAAAAAGAAAAATAGAGCATAAAACTCAAGAAAAATAGAGCATCCATAAATCTTTATTTTTAGGCTTGAAAAACTATCTTTATTAATGCATATATATAAAATAATAACCAATCTATTACATAAATTATAGTAGCCAAAAATATAATTAAAAAACATTATAAACTAAGCATGCAGATTGCATGCTTTATTCCTACGTTGGATTTGGCAGTGAAAGCCAAGCTAAAACAAAATGTCTAAAATAGTTAACTAAGACTGTTCTAAATTAAAGAATCACATGGGTCAAAAGAACAACATGCAACACCAGCAGCGGTAGAACTGGATGTTCAATTGAACCTCCAGCGTCAATTATCAACACGTATTATTGGATTTGAAAGAGACTTGAATATGCTCATTGCAACTAGCCGAATACACCTACGTAGAGTTGCCAATAGTTGTGGATTAACATCCTTATGAGTTCCACCCATTTACTGAAGGCTCTAATGAAATCTCGCTAGGGATCCTAAATATCAAAGAAGAGGAAACTGTTGAAGTAAACTTGGTCCTGAATTTGAATAGGCTGGCCAACTCTCATAGCGTTTTGCATAGCCGGTCAAGAGACATTCAATCACTGAGGCCTGCAGTAGGGGTTGTTGTGGAGCATGAAGCAAGCCATAGCCCAACCACATTCCTGTCAAGATTTATGCAGTCCCTACATTATTTTTGGGTACTGTTCAATTCGTTGGATGAATGCTTGCTATTACAGAATGTAGAATGACTGAGAATTGAGAAATTTAATTGCCTAGCAGATTAAGAGGAATATTACAGACGATGGTGTGGATGATGTCAGAATCAATAGAGCATACAAAACAAGAACTAAAACAAATAAATAAGAACTCAACATAATTGCTACAGCAATTTCTTGAAAGAAAGAGATTCTATTGATCTTCAATTTTATTTTCTTACAATGATGTGCCCAAGCGTCTTTAAATATATTTAAAAACTAACAGTAATTATAAAAACAAACTCAAGACTAATTTTAGTCTTTACATGCAAACTAACTCTCTAACAAATTCTCTAACAGTTTAACTAACTATTTGTTAATTGATTGTTCACTAACTGATTGCATGAGGAGTGGAGAAATTAACTCTTGTTCATCTTGAGTTTTTAACACTCCCCCTTAATTTCTACCACTTACAACTTTAGCATTTACAATGCCTAAATTTTGTCTCAAATAATCAAAGGTCTCTTTTGGTAATGCCTTTGTAAATATATCTACTAATTGATCTTCAAATCTACAGAACTCCAGATGGATTTCTCCATTGTTCACTAATTCTCTGATAAAGTGAAATCTTTTATCATTGTGCTTGCTCCTCTTGTGAAACACATGATTTTTTGATAAAGCAATTGTTGATTTGTTATCACAGAAGATTTATGTTGATTCCTTCTGTGCTTGTAATAAATCTTTCAATATTATTCTCATCCAAGTTGCTTGACATGCTACTGATGTGGCTGCAACATACTCTGCTTCAACTGATGAAAGTGTCACTATAGGTTGCTTTTTGGATACCCATGTGACCACACTTGTGCCTAAACTAAAGGCATTTTTAGAATTACTCTTCCTATCATCAACACTACCTAAAAAATCACTATCTGTAAAATCAATCAAACTAAAATCGTTAGTTGTGGAATATAAAATTCCATATTCTGTAGTTCCTACCACATATCTTAATATCCTTTTAACAACTTGCCAATGTGAGTCTTTTAGTGACTCCATGAATATTGAGATTAAACTAACCCCATAAATAATATCTAGTCTAGTAGCTGTAAGATACATCAAACTTCCAACTAATCTTTTGAATGTTGTAGAATCAACATTAGATCCTTTGTCTTCTTTGCTAAGTTTAGTACCTATAACAATTGGTGTAGGTGCTAGTTTACAATTTAGCATCTTAAATCTCCTTAACACATCCTTTGCATATTTAGCTTGATAGATAAATATTCCTTTCTCTGATTGTACAACTTCTATTTCCAAAAAATACTTCATTAATCCCAAATCTGTCATTTCAAATTCTTTCTTCCTTTTTGATTTAAAAGTGTCTATAGACAAATTTCTAGTAAAAATCAAATCATCAACATATAAACACACAATCAAAATCTAACCTTCTTTGTTGATTTTTGTGTATAAAGTAGGCTCACTATCGCTTCTACTGAATCCATTGTTTATCATATATGAATCAATCCTACTATACCATGCTCTTGGTGCTTGCTTGAGACCTTAAAGAGCCTTCTTCAATCTGTAAACTTTTTCTTCATGTCCTTATACTTCATAACCTGTGGGCTGTTTCACATATACTTCTTCATCTAGAAATCTATTCAAAAAGCTGATTTTACATCCATTTGATATACATACCAATTATTTTGAGCAACTATTGATAATACCATTCTAACAGTATCCAATCTAGCAACTGGTGCAAATGTTTCATTATAGCCAACTCCATGTTCTTGTGTAAAACCTTTTGCTAGTAACCTTGCCTTGTGCTTTTCAACATTTCCATCTGCATCAAATTTAGTCTTATAAACCCATTTGACTCCAATACAATTCTTACCTTTAGGTAAAATAGTTAGATCCCGTGTTTGATTTCTTTCAATAGCATTCAACTCTTCATCCATTACTTTCAGCCAATGTTCCTCATTAACTACTTCTTCATAATACATAGGGTCATGAGTGAAAAGAGCAAAATTTGAAACCAAATCTAATTTCTCTTCTTCTTGATTATAAATCTCATTCAAATTTCTCATTTTCTTACCTTTCAATCTTGCTCTTAAAGTAGCAAGACTTGGATCTGATTCATCACTTACTTGTGAATTTGGAGTAGGGTGACATGCATGACTAGATGATTCACCTTGTTCAAACCTCCTAGGTTTTCTTATTGGAGTGCTTGTTCCTGCTTGTGGAGAGGATTGTCCACCTTGAAAATTTTGTTCTTTATAAACTTCTTCATCCTGTGGAATTGGTGCTCCAACTGTGATGATGCTACCATCCCATGCTTTTGCTTCCTTAAATTCAACATCTCTGCAAATAATCACTTGCTTTGAAATTGGGTTATACAACTTATAAGCCTTAGATTATTCAAAATAGCCAATAAAAATTCATTTCTCACCTCTATCATCAAGCTTTCTTCTCAATTTAGATGGTATAAGAGAATATGCAACACAACCAAAAATTTTGAAATGATACACACTATATTTCTTACCACTCCACGCTTCTTGTGGAACTCAATCTCTGACACTCTTTATTGGGCTTCTATTCAAAATATACACTGCACATGCTACTACTTCTGCCCAATATTCATTTGACAAGTGTTTAGATTTCAACATGCTTCTTTCCATTTCCATGATTATTCTATTCTTTCTTTCTGCTACACCATTCTGCTGTGTTGTGTACCTTGTAGTCAATTGCCTTTTAGTGCCATGATACCTGCAAAAATATTGAAATGCATTAGACATATATTCACCTCCTCTATTTGATCTTAATACCTTGATATAACGACCACTCTGCTTTTTAACCATTGCCTTGAATTCTTTAAACTTTCCAAAGGCTTCAGACTTATTCTTGAGAAAGCATATCCATGTCTTTCTGCTAAAGTCATCAATGAAGGTTAGAAAATAAGTACTACCTCCAAATTATGTAGTTTGCATTGGTCCAAATAAATCACTATGGACTAGCTCTAATATTACCTTTGCTCTATATGAGCCTCCTACTGGAAAGCTCTCTCTATGTTATTTTGCCAGAATACAACTGTCACATGAACTTTCTGGCTGTTCTATTGGTGGTAAACCCTTCACCATATTTTTATTTTGTAACAAATTTAAACCTCCAAAATGTAAATGTCCATACCTTAAGTGCCATAGCCATGATTGTTCTGGATGCATGTTTTTGAAGTGGGCTTCCTCTTCTCCTTGGATGCACTGAATATGAAGAGGGAACATCCAATTCTTGGTCATCTCCACTTTTCCTATCAACTTGTCACTTGGAAACTTGTCCAATATTGTGCAAACATTATCCATAAAGGATACTATGTAACCTTTATGCACTAACTGACCAACACTCAAAAGATTATGCTTTAGTCTAGGTACAAAATAAACATCAGGTATAAACCTTCTTTCACCATTCTTGGCCAAAACATTTATGACACCTTTACCCATGACATCTACTGTGATATCATTTCCTAATTTCACTTTTGATTTTACAGAATTATCAAGACTAGAAAAAAATTCTTTATTTCCTATCATATGATTACTGCATCCACTATCTAAGAACCAAATATCTTTAGCTTTTTCTTGAGTAACATTACAATTAAGAAATAAGCTTCCAGGATTAGAAGTAGTTTCACCTAGATTAGAACTAGATTCACCTATGTAATTAGCATTCTGCTTGTACACATATCCTTGTTTACTTCTACAGTCACTTGCATAATGACCATATTTCTTGCAGTAATAACATTGAACATTAGATTTATCAAACCTCTATGAAACTTGATGGAAGTGATTGTTGCTATGCCCTCTGCTATTATAGTTTTGATTATTGTGTTCACCTTCATCTGAATTGTTCCTTCCATATCTGCCTCTGTGTCTTCCTCTGAAACTTGACCTAACTCTTCCTCTTCCTCTACCAACTGATACCTATGACTTGAAGGCATTCTCAAGAGAAGTGTTATTCCTATTCATTCTAGATTCATGAGTTAACAAAGAACCCATTAATTCATCTACAGACAACTGTTCCAAATCCTTGGTTTCCTCAATAGCTACAACTATTGCATCAAATTTACTAGGTAAACACCTGAGTATTTTCTCTATGATATTTTGATCCGTCATAGTTTCTCCATTAGATCTAATTTGATTTATTATATTAAAAACTTGACCCATAAACTGATCTATAGATTCTTATTCATTCATTTGCAAATTTTCAAAAGTTCTCCTAAGAGATTGCAATTTGGCAATTTTTACCTTTGTATTACCTCTATAGGTAGTTTCCAAGATTTTCCATGCCTCTCTGGATCTTGTTGTTGCTGCAACTCTGAAAAAAATAGATTCATCCAATGCTTGTTGGATGAGAAATAAAGCTTTTGCATCTTTTTTCCTGTTCTCCTTAAGCTGGTCCTTTTGTGCTTGATTTAATTCCAGATGGGCTACATCATCCTGCGGTTCTACAAAACCAATCTCTACCAAATCCCACACATCTTGTGAGCAAAATAAAGTTCTCATCTTAATTGCCCAAAAATCATAATTCTTACCATTGAAAATGGGAATTTGAGGCTGTGAAATACTGTTGTTCACTACCATTTTTCACGCTGGAATGGCTTTATGCTTGTTGTTTCTAAAACACAGTCACCAACGATGATTACACTACCGCAATCGGTCGATAATACTGCCGATGTCAGTTATACTACCTTGGTCGGTCACTAATACTACCAATGTCAGTTATAATATCGTGGTCGATCACTAATACTGTCGACATCAATTTTGTTGCTGATGTCTATCTGGGAGTCGGTTGATGTCGGTCTCTGCGCTCCCTACTGGATCTTCCTGCGCTTTTCCTTCATGTGTTGGATTGCAACTGCTTCTCTCTCCTTTCTTCTTGGCGCCTCCTTGCTGGCTGCTTTCCTAACCATGCTCTAATACCAATTTGTCAAAATCAAGAAAGCATACAAAACAAGAACTCAAACAAATAAATAAGAACTCAACACAATTGCTACAACAATTTCTTGAAAGAAAGAGATTCTATTGATCTTCAATTTTCTTTTCTTACAATGATGCACCCAAGCATCTTTAAATAGATTTGAAAACTAACAATAATTATAAAAACAAACTCAAGACTAATTTTAGTCTTTACATGCAAACTAACTCTCTAACAAATTCTCTAATAGTTTAACTAACTGTTTGCTAACTGATTGTTCACTAACTGATTGCATGAGGAGTGGAGAAATTAACTCTTGTTCATCTTGAGTTTCTAACAGATGATATGGTGAGTTTAGAGTTTATGAGAAAGACATAGGAAAATATGTATTTGGCCTGGCAAGATTGTCAATTGATTAAAGCCTCTGCATGGCGTTGTAAAAATAAAACGCTCAATGACATATATGGTCATCTTGTCTCATCAAAGCTTCTTTATTTTGCATCATATTTTGTGTTCTAGGATTGATTAAAGCAGTACTCATTTACCTAATCTGCTATTAACACCCATTGCTCATAAATAATCAAATCTAAACGTCTGGAATAAAAAAATCTTTGGTAATATCTTAAAGCAAAAACAGGTGGTGGCACAGGAAGTATATTGAAAATACAATGAGCTATTTTAAGAAAATGTCACAGCGATGGGATTGGAAAGGGAAACAGTCCAGTTATAAATAATCAACACAATTTTGAGAGAAGAAGAAATATACTCGACACAAAACATATGTGCTAACTCATTAAAAGAGGGAAACAAAAGTATTTAAAAAAATCCATGAAATTACTGTGGATAATTGATTCAATAACCATATCAAATCTATTTAAAATCTTAATGTTGAAAACATAACAAATATTGATGAAATCAGATTGCAAGGAGAAAAATACCTTGACGTGTCTTGGTCCGTAGTCCCTTAATTATTTGCATTTGAGTCCTAAGACATCTTTTCCATTATTTCTATCTTTTACCTTCATTTGAGACTATCCTTCGCATTTATAATAGTCCTCTAAAAGTATCATATGCCGTTGAATTTGGTGAGCTTAAGCTCCTCTTTCAATACGAAGAAATGCTTAAAACAACTTTGAAGTATTATTTGTAAAGTTGGGGTATCTCTGGAGGGTGTTGGACCTTCCTCCTCATATATATAGAGTGATATATAGTGACGAAGGTCCCAACACTATTCAAAAATTTATATTTTTAGAGGGTGTTGGGACTTTCTTCGTCATGTGATATATATATATATATATATATATATATATATATATATATATATATATATATATATATATATATATATATTTTAAAATTTTGTCTTGGTTTTTTTTTTAGTCATGTATATATGTTTAAGTTTAATTAAGTTTTTAGCTCTTAAAAATATTATGTCTATATTAAGGGATCTTCTAATTATATATAGGGGAGAGGACCTAATAATCATGCATCATAAATTAATCACATAATAAGTGTTATATATATACAAATTGATGTATGACTAAAATTTGTGCATTGAGTATTTTATAATTGTAAGAGTGATGTATCATCATATAAATGATTGTTTTGTACTACTCTTTGGTTATAATTATATAATCACATGAAAATTATACACATACATTTAAATAAAATATATTTTTTTGTTCTTTTTCTCTAAAATACTATCTCAAATATTGATCCCCATCGAACTATTGGGTCCTCTTCCATACATCATAGATCCCATAAAATTCACTTTTCTCAAAGTCCTCTAATTTTTATAGAGTCTATCAGAATAGGCTAATAGGTGATCTTTTGGTATAGTGAACACACAAGAATTCTACAACAATAATGACCCTACTTATATTCAAAAATATTCAAGAAGAGGATGTATGATAATTTTTTGATGTATTAAACTACCTTGCTTACCATTTTTCTACTCTATTATAATAGCCTAGCGAAAAGGAATATTAATGAGTAGGGGAGTTAACTCATAGGAGAATTCACTGTGGGACTAAGTGTAACACATTGTGGAAATCATAAGAGATCTCACAATGGTACTCAGTTAAACTCCAGGTGGAACTCTATGTGGAACTCACCCTCTCACCCACTTAACCTCTTATCACACCTAAGTAATTTAAAGCTACATGTGTAAGGATTATCTATTTAATCATTAAATGGAATAATAAATATCCTACACCAACACCCACCCTTAAGCATAGCTAGGTTGGTGAAACAGAAAAGTTGGGTCCTAGAAATAAATCATGATGAGATATCCATGTATAATGCAACTCTCAATAAGTGGAGTAAATGGAGAAAACCCAGTGGAAAAAACCTCACCCCAAAACAGAGACAAAGGAAAGAATGTAGGATTATAAATCCTCACCTAACACCCCCTTAAACATAGCTTAGGTGGGATGTAAAATTAGGTGTCAACGACGAGGCCTAATGAGGTGCCCAAGTACATAGTGATGATCTCAGTATCCTACAAAATATGAAGGATGTGTGTCTCCACAAAGAAGAGAGAGGAGGTAAGTGCAAAATGTTGCATGATGAATGTTGTAGTAGGTCCCTCTGTAAGAAATGATATCTCTTTATTTCAAAAAAATGAAACCCTAAGCTGTCAAACTATTAAATTCCCACTCAAGTAGAATTTAGATAGGTATCACGATGTAGATTTATAAAAAATGCTCAAATGTCTCACTGATAGCTCTCGAATGTGCCAAAGTTTGATAAAGTATCATAGGACTAACTCTAGAATATGGAAATTAAAAATCATAAAATGAAGAGGAGAGAATAGCTAGAGATGAAGATAGACATAAAACATTTACTAAAAGAATGTCCATGAGAAGATGAGAATAGGGCCCAACAACTATCAAAATTGGGGATTGGTTTGCAAGATGAATATCCACAAGAACATATGAGTCATCAAAGCTCTCAAAAAGTGTACTCTCATTGAAAACAATAGAGTCCTCTGAAATGCAAGTCTATGAAGGCTCTTGAAGAGAAATGATCTACAAAGGAACAGATGTAGAATCTATAATGAGACAAATAAGATCTGGTAGAATCTTGTACTGTAGTGGGGACTCGATAAAAGGAAGAGCACCATCCAGAATGAATATATCATCACAATAAATAAAATTAGGAGGGGATAATACAATAGTCTCAGAAGAGATAATAGGAAGAGGAGGAGGAGGTGTGATGTAGGTCACAGTAGGATCTCTAAAAAGACACTATAAGATGCTCCAAATAGTGAAGGGATAATCTATATATTCCATATGGAAATAAATATCCATCGAAACATGTAGTAATAAGATGAAAAAAACCTTGTCACAAGTATTAACCCACTTATCAAACTAAAAAGGATCAATGGGTGGAGTAATCTATCCACATCGAAATGGAATATGATTCTTATGTGAGAATAAGTGTTCCATGTAAGTAAGCCACAAAGCATAATTAACCTTTCTGAGAAGAACCATTGGTATACAATCAACCTTCCTCCTCTAGAGTATCTCAAATTAAGTCTTCATGACTTAGAGAAGACATCAAGGAAGTGCAATACTACATGGTACAAACTACAATGAAATCTTGAAGAACAATCATGAATGAGACGTCATGCATATTTGAGAATGTGTCTAAGTGATAAATTAGTGCTATAGTGATGAGGGATAATGCATGCTTAGAATGGGGTTGTTAGACATAGCTAAAAGATCATCCACCTATGAGCAATTGGTGCATGAAGTACAATACAAAAAATAGTAGGGCCCATAGTATAAGTAATCCCCTTCAATATGACACTTTATAACTTTAGTGTATTTTATAAAACAAAGTATACCAATGAAAAGAAGACAAAAAAACATGCACTTTTGAAAAATGTGTTACTCAATTTTGAGTTACCAATCAAAAGTAATAGCAAAATACATTTTTCATCATTAATGACTTATTTAATTAAATTTACACAAAAAGTTTAAATTCATGAAGGATTTAAACACCAAGCATATCATGCAACCACTCATTAGAATCAGTACGAAATGCTAGCCCTCATCAAGTCAACCAATGTTGATAATACTCCTCGCACTTGCCCTTATATGCTCTCACACTAGAAACAAGCCACTAATGGCAAAATAAAATAGCTATTTAAAAATAATAATTACAAAATAACTAATTTTACAAGGATTTTAGGGAATTTTTTAGGTTTTAAGACTTTTACAAAGAGAATTAAGGGACCAAAAGGAAAAGGTGCTTCTATTGAGGTGAAGAAACTTAGGGTTTGAAGTGCCAAGAGTGGTGTCACCCAAAGAGAAAAAATCAGATCTATGCTACCATTATGCATGCACAGGTCTCCAAGAGAAGAAAGATATGAGTGTTACCTTATGCCATATAAAAATAAGAGCATTAAATTAAAAAACAAGAGCCACCATTAGAGGGAAGAGTAGCAAAAGAATATAGGTTCAGGTCTGAGTGATCAAGAGAAGTTCATGGGAAAACAATGAGAGTAATGGAGGCTATGCTAGGATGCGATTAATCATAATAAAAACATGGTAAGAAATTTCTCTAATCAGGTCATGTATCACTCAACTAGTTTCTACACACTTCCTCGTAGGTCAGCATAATTATAAAGGAGACAACTATTGAGTCTTCACACCATCGACCCCTAAACACAGAGCTCACCCATAAATTTTTAGGAGGATATAAGGGCTATTATAATATAGAAATATGTTATGACATCCTTTTTATAATAGCCAGTTGGTGTTAGACAATCCAGGAGAATTAACTAACTGTAAATCTCCCTCTTTATGCTTGTTAAATCCACAAAAATATGGAACGCTACCATAAAGGAGGGTGATGCCCTAGTAAAGCTGAGGTAGGTCTAAAAGTAGTTTAGAATACCACTAAAAATGTGAGTGGGCTAAACCAGATCTCAAGTAACTTATTTAATCAACCATAGGTCTGTGTGAATATCTTTGATAACTTGAGTGAGATATTATGGTTTGAAAAATAATGATGCACTGGGTGTAGGTCGATGTTTCATATCTGATCAATACACCTCTATTACAGAGGTAAAGAAAATTATCACCAATTAATGAAACCACAAGTTTGGTGGGGCCATCTCAAATAACCAGTCACTTTTTTAACTTCTTCAATCAGGTCATAAAACTCTTGCTATCTCTACTTTTACATAGTATGTACGAGTCTTATATTTACAACAAGACCTTGTATGCCAATACACATACATGCAAATTCCTCTTAATTACTTTTAAATAATATATAATATAAATCAAAGAAATTGATGCTCATTACGAAAACCTAGAGCTTTGATACCATGTCACAATAGGCAAATAAGTGATATTTTGGTAGAGTGAGCACACAATAATTTTTCAAAACAATGACCTTGCTTGTATTTATAAATATGCAAGAAAAAGATGTGCAATAATTGCTTGATGTATTAAACTACCTTGCTTACCAATTATCTAGTCTATTAGAATAGCCTGGTGAACAAGAATGTAAATAAGGAGTAGGGGGAGTTAACTCATAGGATAAATCATTGTGGGACTAAGTGTAACTCATTGTGGAACTTGTAGGATAACTCATAGTGGTATTTAGTGGTATTCAGTTGCACTCCAGGTGGAAATCTATGTGAAACTTACCCTCTCACCCACTTAACCTCTTATCACACCTAAGTAAGATGAAGTTACATGTGTATGGATTATCCATTTAATAAGTAAATGGAATAATAAATACACATGTATCTTTAGCTTACTTAGGTGTGATGAGAAGTTAAGTGGGTGAGAGGGTGAGTTACACCTAGAGTTCCTCCTCAAGTTCAAGTGTATTGCACTAGGCATTATTTCTAACTCTCTCTCTCTCTCTCTCTCTCTCTCTCTCTCTCTCTCTCTCTCTCTCTCTCTCTCTCTCTCTCTCTCTCTCTCTCTCTCTCTCTCTCTCTCTCTCTCTCTCTCTCTCTCTCTCTCTGTGTGTGTGTGTGTGTGTGTGTGTGTGTGTGTGTGTGTGTGTGTGTGTGTGTGTGTGTGTGTGTGTGTGTGTGTGTGTGTGTGTGTGTGTGATGTGATCTAATTTTACATGTAATCATAGCTATTGATAATTGAGACATATCTAAGTGTAGACATGAGCTTATCTATATGTTATATAATTTGTTTTCATGGTTATATTATCCATGTATTTTAAAGATTTAAGACATAGCTTTTGATGAAAATGAATTATGTTGATGTATTATCTAAACTTGTGAGGATTATTTATGAGAGTCTATTTTATATTTTCTTTGATTGATCCATGTAGTATGTTGTGGAAACTTACACCATTTGATTCAGATGTGTCATTTGGTTTCTTTACTAACCCTAGTTATGAATGATCATATTAAATGTGTACTATTATGTTTGCTTTCTTTCCTAATTTTTTATGCAACATGTGATGTCAATGTGTACCTTGTGGGTAGATGAAACTATGAGATGGATTTTTAATGGTATATTATGGCTAAAGACATGGAGTGTGATGTGGGTATCTTGGATCATGTGACTGATATTGTAATGATATGTTTTGGTAATTGAAATGGAGCGTGATTGATGTATCTTGTAAAATCAGACTATGATATGATTCATGAATTTGTGTAGCCTTTCTGAAGAAAATTTATTTTATCATTATTATATTATTATCCTGTATAAAAATTTTAAGGGTACAATGAGTGTGCAAGTGATATGTGTTTGAAGGTAAAAAAAGGTAAAAGGGTGGATTAACCATGGATTGAATGCAACACTCATATCCTAGAAGTGATGTATCGACAATGTACCTAGATTCTAAATAGTTTTTATCTAAGTTATATGTATGGACCACATAATATATTGAGAATACATTCCTTGTGATTTATCTAATATGTGTGTGAATTTACCCTTGATTGGACCCATTCCATGAAGTGTGGAATTTAAAATTTCTTTGGATGCCTAGAAATTCTAATGCCCAAAATTGTCTTCTTTCATTTTTACTAGCCCAGAGTGAGGTTCTTTTGTATGTATAATACTTAACCCTTCTAAGGAACCTTTTATCCAATAATTTTTAATTATCTATGTTGCTTGGGAGTGGTGGAGATACATGCTCAGAGAGGATACATGCCCCTCTATCACTACTTGAAATATTTAACAACTTACTCCCATTTTGTATCATTTTCTTTATATGCATCTTTGCATTCTGATTGTAATAAAAAATTAGATATTGCAAAGAAAAAATTAAATAAATTAATAGACAACAATAGAAGATAGATGAAATATTTTCCTTTGTAATATTTTCAAGTAAGAAATGTATCTTATTTATGTCCAACATTATGTGTTGTAATTATTGTATAATTTAGGTCAACATGTGTTTTAATCTGTCAAGCCTTGATAAAATAGGTGAATATTAAAAAAACCTATGCATTGGGGTTTACGTTTTATTCTCTCAAGATCCAAAGGAGATTAGGTGGTTATGGGACTATTATAGACACTCCTCTCACATTCTTAAAAAAATTATTATTATCTATATTTTAGACTAGAGGAGTAAATGAAAATATTTTATTGGGGGTTAAGGGGTTGCAAGCTGACTCCTCTCCCTCTATTGAAATAAAAAATAAAATAAAAAAAGGAAAAAAAGGAGTTATATAGAATAAAGATGAGGATTTATTCATTACACTATTATTACCCTTGCCCCTTCAAACACCCCTCCTTACTATTATTTCTAAAGTGTAACTTTCTACATTGAAGTTTTACTTTTTAACATGGTTGTGTTTGATTTGTTTTGAATGTACTTTTTTATTTGATAATATCATTATTTTATATTTTATTATGATTTTACATTTTTATCTAAATATAATCTTTATTAAAAATCTCTTGAGCTTAAAGATAGATGAAGGCTAAAAATGTTTGATGACATCATATGACTAGAAAGTGAGAGCTTTTTTTTATGCTTATATAATTATTGACATATAGCAAAACTAAAGTCTTATGACTATGTAAAAAACTATCTACTTTTATATTATTATGCTTTAAATATTTCAAAAATAAAAGAGTTATATTCTTTTGTGTTTTGAGTGTTGAAAAAAAATGGAAAAATATGTGTTTATAAATGCTCAAGTATTCCTTTGAAAAGACTTTATTTGTTACTACAATTGCTGAAAGATTAATTTTATTCCAATATGTAAGGATTGGGTCCTTACATTTATATATGCTTCATAATTATTTTAAGAGAAATAATTTGATATTGTATGCATGGTTGATTCCTATCTATGGATAACTATATAAATTAGTAGTTATTTTGAAAATTATTATTTATGATATAATTAAAATGCTTACAAAAGAAACTTCTATTATAATAAATGTTTATCTAATAAAAGGTCTTATATAATATGTTCATGGGATTGGGGTCCCACGTAAGAATATTTAGGCCTTGGTTGTTTAATCTTGTAGCATTGATTTTTTTAAGTTTGTTCTTGATATTTTTTAATTGATTAGTTTCCTAAATTTATAATACCTATGTGTATGTTATAACATAAAAATCTCATACAAAAGGAAAAAATTGACTTTAGCGAGTGTGGATATCTCTTTATTAAAAAAAAAAAATTAGATTCCATAGGTGGAATGAGATTTAGATGCCACAGGTGAGACGTAAACATCTAAAAAATAATGCATAAATAAAAGATATATTTAGAAATGAAAGATAATGCATTTGCATAAAAAAGCATTTGCTTTGCTTTAGGAACCACATTTAGATTGACACAGTTTTTAGAAATGAAAATTGAGAAGGGTTTGGACTACCTCCGCACCTCCCTACTCTTTAATAATTGAATAAATAAAAAATAAAAATAAAAAATTGATTGGAGATTGCAGCATTTCTTTGTGCTAGTCTAGAATTATATGGATAGAAGGGGTTGGGGTTACTTTAATATTTTTCTATATTTTAATAATTAAATACAAAATAAATAAAAATAGAAAAAGGTTTGGGAGTTTTAACATTGTTTTATTTTATTGTAGAATTAATCACAAATATTTATTTTAAATAAATTAATTGTTCTTTTAAAAAGTATATGAACTCATAGTTCAACAATATATCGACATATAATTCATATTATTATGTAATAATAATAATGTATTTTATTTCATAATTAATTATACCAAAATAATATAGATGGATTATCAAGTAAGTCATAATTCATCTAGGTTATGATCATGAGACTTGTGGATTATAAACTTTTAAAAGACAAAACCTATGAATTAATTGGTAAGATAAAACAAATGCTCATTATTGGATTTACCAAACCTTATATGTTGTTCTCAATTTGTTGGGGCACACTCCATATCTACTTACATATCAACTTGTGCTCTGTGATATAAATAGAATCAAGATTACTATAGTTCACACAAAACCCTAAAGAATGATATCATATATAAAATCCTTATTATGATAAGGATCTAATATTACATTATATAATATTATGTGACTTAATTTACATTTAAATTTTTAAATATTAATTTTTAATAATTCATAACATGTAATGTATATCTAAATATATTCACTCAATAACTATGATCCCACTTCAAGTCACAAGATCTTGGACCATACCATTTATCTATAATAATAGAGTGACACGATTGCATAAATAATAAAGATTATGTAATAGCTAATCCTTTTCTTTTTATTGATTTTTTTTAAGGTTGAATATTTATCCATAAACATAAGAATTATAACATAACTAGTCTTGTCAGTAAATGTTTTATATTAAATTGCATAAAATTGAATTAATTACATCTAGCTTATAGACATATACTTAATAAGTGGTAGCTCAATTGAGCAAAGTGTCTGATTAATTTTCTTGACATCAATAATATTTATTGGTGACTAATAAATACATTGTAGTAGTTGTCTTAGCTAGATTGTATAGACTATATAGTTGAGGTGCCTAACAATATTAATATTTACTTTTAAGTTAGCATAATGTTAATATTTTTTTATAATCTCAAGGAATTTAGTATTTATAATATTATAAAATTATAAATATGGAGGTCTCACACAATATAACTACTTACATTTAATATTATAACATTAAAATAACTTTTTACAGTATTGATTATAAGTAACATATAAAAAATCAAATTGCATGGAATAATAGATATACAAATATGACATTTGGATATTTTTTACTTTGACACAATAAAACATAATAATATGATTTTTGACAAAATAAATAAATAAATGTAAATTATTTAATTTTTTTAATAATATATATTTTTAAAATCTATAAAATGAGTCATTGAAGACTAGTGACCATGTAAAATGAAATGAAGAGATATAAATCGTTAAAGACTAATAACTATATAAAATGAAATATATAAATATAAATCAATGTAACAACTATTGAGATAAATATGTATTAAAATATTAGAAAATCTATAAATAGAAATCAATATGTCAATAAAAGCACTTACAACTTTTTTTTTTTTAATAATAATTTACAAAAAAATGTAATAGAAAAATAAATCTAATAATCCTACCTTAACAAAAACTAATCATATATATATATATATATATATATATATATATATATATATATATATATATATATATATATATATACTCAACAAAATACCCACATCCTCATATAATATAAGAACATTTGAATAAGTACATGAGTGCTCGAAGGGTCTACACTAATATCCACATGGCATCCAATAATAATGGATTGGAATTACCTTTATGTGACTTCCCAAGATCACATCTTGCACAGAACTGAATATTTAATTTCATCAAAAGACTTAAGAAATTACTTAATAAGGGATTCGAGTCACATTCGAGGTAGGATACATAGGTGGATCCACCACAACACCTTGCGTTGATAAAGTGGAGCCATATATTACTTAATTCACTACCAACATGGCCTCTATATATCCACGTGAATCTTGCACTTTTAAGTACTATCATTGAACAAGTGACAACGATCAAGGAACCATGTAGATCTTATTCAATATAAGATACGATGGCCTTATAATCGTGGTGAATCAACAATGACTTAAACATGTAGCCATCCACGGATTCAAACACGTTTAAGAATACTCCAATGGATTTGTAGAATACCACCCAAAAAAGAAAATCATGTTTTTTTACAAAGAAGTCTATTTAGATGACCATGGGATGGATGGCACGTGCCATCATCATAGGTAGTTTATGATAAAAATAAAAAGATAAATTAAACTATAATAAATATATATATTATATAAATAATAATATAAATGGATCCAATGAAAATTAAGCTTAAAAGACTATTTTTTCATTTAAACTTTTTTAATAAAAATACGCATCTATACACATTTGCCTCAAATTAAAGTTTATATAAAGTGAAAACAACTTTAAATCACAAAGATGGTGACATTTGTCACGATTACATCTTAGGATCCCATACCACATTTAGTGAAAATATGAGAGAAAATAATTACATTTTTAAATAGTGATGTGATTGTTCCAAGAAGCACGATCCTACGCATATATTTTATGGATGGCCAAAACATAATCATACAAATTCTCAATTGATTCTTTTAAAATTTTATCACATAAACTATTTTGAAGTGAGTAATTTTATGTAGTTATTTTAAGGTTTGATCATATGAACCATTTTTATTTAGTGGATCTTTTTATAATTTAATCTAATTTATTATTTTGAGAACATATTTTAAACAACTTAATTCTGGCCGATCTTTCCCTGCATCGAAGGCAGTGTTGAAGGAGGCAGATTAATATTTCCTGTAAAATAAAATAAATTGCCCTAATAACCTTGCTTGTTAAATTCTATTACATTTCGTTATGACGAGCGAAGCCTGTAGTGACCATGTCACATCCTCAGCCGGAAATGGTATCTTCAAACGATGACACTAATGTAATTGCTTCGCTTATATTTTCTTGCATATACTTCATCAATGCAGGTCTCAATGAGCGCGGTTTGGTAGCAGCCAGAAACTTTTATTGGAAAGAAAGAGGGTGAATAGTCGTCGTTATATCAATGGCGCTCATCTCAGACGGTTATGATTTGATGGAATTCTTTTGCGTAATAGGATAAGCCATTGTAAGGCCTCAAGTTGATAAGCCCAAATGGGCTCAA
The DNA here is from genome assembly GCA_037957365.1 of Torreya grandis. Lineage (NCBI taxonomy): Eukaryota > Viridiplantae > Streptophyta > Pinopsida > Cupressales > Taxaceae > Torreya > Torreya grandis. The sequence goes on from JARHVA010001814.1 coordinate 2,927,108, forward strand.
TTGATGCTCAGTGAAATTAGATCATCATCATAGAAGAGTGTGGTGAAAGAAAACGGCGTGAATACGTGCACAATTATCATCCCTTACTTGGACAAGTCCAGCAAGAAAATGATAATTATTGAAACAAAATAAAAGAATCTCTAATATTACGCTGAGAGCTGTTAAAACAAATAATATAAACGAAATTAAAAAAAATCACCGGCTCAAAAAAATAATATACGAACTCAAAAAACATATTGACTTTAAAGAAAAGACTTTTATTAAATGATTTTTCCATGTAATGAAGCGTTGTTAATCATCTTCATATATAGCAAAGGAGCGCTAAGTTTAACAAACAATTGAAAAATAATAAACTGCCCAGAATAAATCTCATGCATCTAAATGCATAGAGTGTAAACAGCAGCTAAAAATAAAAACTATCATGCATTGAACATGTGGACAACAATCTAAAAATAAGTAGACTAAAAATAATAATAAATTAATAATAATAATAAGTAACTATCATGCATGCAATTAACTCGAACATCTTTTTCAATCTCCCCTTGGATGATCAATGGGAATGATGCCCAACTGATGTCGCAAAGCAACAAAACAGGGTGTAGGAAGAGCTTTGGTAAAAATATTAGTGACTTGCTCAGAAGTAGGATAGAATTGCAATTCCACTTGCCCATCTTGAACCAAATCTCGAATGAAATGATATCGGATCTCTATTTGTTTTGATCTAGCAAGAAATATAGGATTCTTTATCATGGCAATAGTGTTACTGTTATCACAAAAAAGTGTAATTGGATGTTCCTGAATCAAATATAAATCCTTCAATATCCTTTGAATCCATATTGCTTGGCAGCTTGCTACTGCTGCTGCAATATACTCTGCTTCTACTGAAGAGAGTGCCATAATTTCTTGTTTTTTAAAAATCCAAGATATAACAACGGAACCAAGTGAGAATACATAACCAAATGTAGATTTTCTATCATCAACTAAACTAGCGCAATCAAAATTTGTGTAGCCAACTAGCTCAAAATTTTCAGTAGAAAAATAATGACTGAAAAATTTTGTGTACCACTTACATACCATAGGATTCTTCTTACAGCACATCAATGAGACTCATGTAGATCTTGCATGAATAGATAGATGAGACTCACAGCATACAAAATGCCAAGGCTTGTTATAGTGAGATACATGAGGCTCCCAACCAGACTTTTGTACATAGTAGCATCCACTTTAGAACTTGCATCTTCCTTGGTTAATTTCTCAACAAGGGCTACAGGAGTTGCAACTGATGTGCATGTCAACATTCTAAACCTTTTCAATAAATCGGCTGCATTTTTTGACAAATGAATATTCATGTTGCTTGTTGTTGCACTTCCACACCAAGAAAATAATGCATGAGTCCCAAATCCGACATTTCAATATTTTTGTTTCATTTTTGCTTGAAACTTGTCTATGAGAGTTTTATTGTTACCTATATAAATAAGATCGTCAACATAAAGACAAACAATGAGAATATCATTACCAATACATTGGACATACATGATTGGCTCTGAATGGCTTCTGTTGAATCCCTTCTTCAATAAATAACTATCAATCCTTGTATACCAAGCATTAGGAGCTTGCTTCAACCCATAGAGAGTTTTTTTCAACTTGTAAACTAACTATTCTTTACATAGAATTTCATATCCCATAGGTTGTTCCACGTAGACTTCCTTATCTATATACCATTAAGGAAGGTTGATTTTACATCCATATGATATACTAGTCACTTGTGTTGTCCAGTGGTAACCAATAAAATATTGATTTTATCAAGTCTTGCAACTGGAGTAAAAGTTTCTAAATAATCTGATCCAAGAGTTTGTACAAATCCCTTGGAAACTAGTCTTGACTTGTGTCGTTTCATAGAACCATCAGCATGATATTTCACCTTATAAATATATTTGACACCAATCATCTATTTGTCTTTTGGAAGTTGCACTAATTCCCATGTATTATTTTTATCAACTGCTTGCATCTCATCATTCATAGCATCAATCCATACTATGTCTTCATATACAGAGGGTTCAACTTGAATTTTACTAAGAAAAGAAAAATTAGTAATTAGAATCAAATTACTCCTCTGATAAATTTCATATAAAATTTTCACCTTGATTGAAGAACCTAGACTTGATGTTGGACTTGAACTATCCCTTGAATGTGTGCTAGTATATGAACCTGGTGAACTTGAGCTTGGAGAGCTCGAACTAGATCTACTATTGGGGATTGAACTTCCACTGGAGCTTGTGGAGAGAGGAAGAACACTTCCAACTTCTATGTCCATTATTATTGGTGGTGTTTTTTGTTGTGTACCTTTTTACCATTGCCATTCTCACTCTTCATCAAAAACCACATCTTGATCAATCAGTGATTTCTTGATGTTAGAATTATAGAATATGTATCCTTTAGTTGCATCAAAATATCCCAAACAGATACAATGTTGAGATTTTGCATCCAACTTCTTCTATTTCTAAACTGGAATATGAACATATACAAGATAACTAAATACATCAAGATGAGCCACTGAAGGCTTGTGACTACTCCAAGCTTCCTTTGGAGTGATGTTGTGAACTATTTGTATGGGTCTTTGATTCAAGATGTATACTGTTATTGTCATTGCTTCTCCCCAATAACAATTTGGAAGATTTTTTGACTGCAACATGTTTCGTGTCATTTCCATAATGGTACAGTTCTTTCTTTCTACAATACCATTGTGCTTTGAGGGTATAGGTTGCAGTATGTTGCCTCTTGATGTCATTTTTGTTACAAAAATTATAAAAATCTTTAGAAGTGAATTCTCCCCATCTATCTATTCTAAGTATTTGGAGATAATACCCACTTTGTTTTTACATCATAAATTTAAATTTTTTGAAGCATTCAAAAGCTTCTAATTTCTACTTAAGAAAATAAATCCATGTGTGGTGACAAAAATCATCAATGAATGTCAAAAAATAAAGATTCTTACCTAAATATTCCTCTTGCATAGCACAAAAAATGTCAGTATGTACAAGCTCTAGAGGATATTTTTCCCTCTAAGATTTGTTCACTAGAAAACTATCTCGACGTTGTTTGCCAAGTGCACACCTTGAACAAACTTCTTCTTTTGTCTAAATTTTTGGAAGTCTTCTCACCATATTCTTCTTGTGAAGTAAATTTAATCCTTGAAAATTTAGATGACCATAATGTTGATGCCATAACCATGAATGATCTATGGTTGCTTTGAAGACATGCATAGTATTAGAATGCAGTGTGATAAAAAAACAACCTAGTCTCTATCATAGGAACCTTTGCCACAAGATGATATTTGGTTGATTTATCAAATATTTTTTAGCATTTGTATTCAAACACAATTTTATAATTTTTTACTACAAGCTACCCAATACTTAAAAAGTTATGCTATAATTTGGTCACATGTAAAGTATCATGAGTGTAAGTAGTTTCTCCTTACTTAGTTTTTACAATAAAGGTATATTTTCCCATCACATCAACCTCTTTATCATCACCTAATTTTATTTTAATTTTTATAGATGCATCTAATTTGACAAAGGGATCAGATTTACCTATCATATGATTAGATCAACAACTATCCAAGAACCACACATATTTTTTATTTTCTTTCACTAAATTGCATGTGAAAAAGGTGGAGTGATTTTAATCTTAAAATGGCTCTTTAATATAGTTGGATCTTCACTTGTTCAAGTCAGATTTCTTTTTTATACACTCAGATTCATAATGTCCATAACATTCACAATATTTCTACTAGATGCTTCTTTGATCCACAAAACTTCTCCCTCTTCCTCTTCCTCTTCCTCTTCCTCTTCCTCTTCCTATTTCTATATTATTGCTTCTTCATCTTCCTCTATCTCATCCTCTATTATTAGAAGGATCCCCTTGACATTTATTTGTTTCAAAAAAATGGGTTGTTGATTTGTCTTTAACCTTCACTATAGACTAGAAAGCTTGAACTAAGCTCTTCATAGAATGTTGCATATGCTCCTCATGAGATTATAATGAACCAACCAACTCTACCACTTTGAAGGTGGTGATATTTTTTCTTTATTCAATGGTTATCACCACTAGATCAAATTTAGGAAGAAGAGATCCCAATATTTTCTATATAAATTTTTGTTTTGTAACTGCTTCCCCTTGTGATCTAATATGATTCACAACACCCTGAGTCCTAGTAATAAAATTTTGAATAGACTCAACTTCATTCATCCTTAAATTTTTAAAATCTCTTCTTAAGGTTTGAAGTCTTACCAATCTAGCTTTGTCAAAACCTTGGTATACGATTTGCAAAGCCTCCCATGCATCATTTGATTTTGTCATACCAACAATATGGGGGGAAATTGAAATATCCAATGTAGATTGAATAACAAATAGTGCTTTATTGTCCTTCTTTCTATCTTCTTTCAACCAAGTTCCTTGGTTTGTTATGAAAGCATTTAGAGCAATCTAATCTATAGGTTTTGTGTATCCCACTTACATTAATTCACAGAGATCTTGGGACAATAGTAGGGTATTTATATTAATACTTTGACAATCATAGTTGTCTCTTATAAAAAATGTAAGCTAGAATAGAAAGTTGTTGTTATTTGTCATTCTAGAGATAGTTGATAGGTTGAAATTACTACTTGCAAAAATAAATTTATGAAACCTAGCTCTGGTACCAATTCAAATGAAATAAAAGAAGCTCTAATACTATGCTGAGATTTATCAAAATAAATAAAATAGACAAAAAAATAGCTACTCAAAAAAATAATATATGAACAAAAAAATATTGACTCAAAATAAAAGACTCTTATTCAATTATTTTTTCATGTAATAAAGTGTTGTATATCATCATCATATATAAAAAAGGAGTGATGAATTTAACAAATAGTGAAAAAAATAGATTGCCTACAATAAATCGCATGCATCTAAATGCATGAATTGTAAATAGCAGCTAAAAATAAAAACTACCATACATTGAAAATATAGATTGCAGTCTAAAAATAAGTAAACTAAAAATAATAATAAATTAAGAATATATCATCATGCATTGATCATGCATGCAATCAACTCAAACATCTTCTTCAATTATGATGAGATTTATAGAACATAGATTTGTAAAACACAAACCCTACTTTCACTGAGTTTTTCTTCCATAGATGAAAGGGTCTGTAATTTTTTTGTGTTGAGAGAAAAATATTTAGTTCTTTATGATAAATTGAATCAAAATAAAAATATTGAGTAGACAAAGAGGATTAGTAGAGAAATTAACAGTAAATAAGTGGAAGGATCATCAGGGCTATAGTTGGTGTGTTTGCTCCTCAACTATGTATATGCCATTTCAGAGAACAAAAAAGACTTAGAAAAAACTCTATTAGGGTAGCTTTATTCCAAAGTCACCATTAGTGGGAATTCAATATAAGGCATGGAAACAGATTTTGTGTAAGCACTAAATTTCAAATTGAAGTACACCAATTCATCTCTCTTGTACAACAAATTATTGATTATGGAGTACCAAGAGGATAAAGAGATGTATAAGATACAATTTGCCATTGTGGTATCATTTTATAGAGTGTCTTCCTTCTATTAATTTGCTCATCTTACATCTAATCAAGCCATTATCAAATATTTTGAAGGTCAAAGCCATCTACACATAATAGAGTTCAATATCTCAACTGAAATATGCCTATGTAGCTTTGCAAATGGTTATATTTTAACATCATTTTAGTTCCACCCATTTGTTGAAGCCTCTAATGAAATCTTGGTAGGGACCCTGAATATCAAAGAAGAGGAAACTATTGTAGTAAACTTGGTCTTTTATTTGAATATATAAGTTGGTCAACTCTCATAGCATTTTACATAGCCAACTGAGAGACATTGAATCATGAAGACATGTGTGTATGATCAATGCATAATAGAAACTACATAAACATAGCTTTTTATTTTTTAGTTTTAGTTTTATTTTTAACAAGTGCAGTCTTATGTTTAGACTGTTGCAACACATGTAGTTTTATTTTTAGACCTTTGTTTAGATTGTTGTTGAAATAGCTTGTTTAACTTCTTTTGTAATCTAGTAATCCAACACTCCTATTATTAAATGAGTATGTACATGACTACTAAAAGATATAGAAAAATAGTCTTTCTTTGGATTTTTTTATCTTGATTCTTGAAATCTTGATTTATTTTGAGTTTATTATTTTTATTGAGTAGCTAGTTATTATTAGTCTAGAATATTTCTCTCAGCTCTCAGTATAGTGTTAGATCGTATAATTATTTCATTTCAATTGGTACCAAAGTAGGTCATAGAAATATTATTTTTTATAGGTAGTAGCAGGGTAACAATTTTCTCCAAGAATTATTAGAATGGCAAATGGTAGCATCTTTCCATTCTAGCTTCCAATGTTTACCATAGACAACTAAGAATATTGGAGTATAAATATGAAGACCCCAATATTATCCCAAGATCTTTGGGAATCAGTATAAGTGGGATACACAGAATATATATATCAAAATGCTCTAAATGTTTTGACATCAAATAAATGAACTCAATTGAAAGAAGACAAGAAGAAGGATAATCAAGCACTATTTTCTATCCAATTCACATTGTATATTTCAAATTTTCCCCATATAACTAGTATGACAAAGTCAATGGATGTATGGGAAGCCCTACAAACTGCATACCAAGGTTCTAGAAAAGTTAGATTGGTAAAACTTCAAACCTTAAGAAGATATTTTAAAAATTTAAGAATGAAACAAGCTGAGTCTATTCAAGATTTTATTATTAAGACTCAAGATGTTTTGAATTAGCTTAGAACACATGGAGAAGTAATTACAAAACAAAAAATTGTAGAGAAGATATTGAGATCTCTTCTTCATAAATTTGATCCAATGGTGATAGCCATTGAATAAAGAAAAAATATCACCACCTTCAAAGTGGTAGAGTTGGTTGGTTCTTTACAATCTCATAAAGATCATATGCAATGTTCTATAGAGAGTTTAGTAAGTAAAGGTATGTGTTTTTCAATTTTGTCCTTTCATTTATCTTATTTTCTCCTTACTAAAATTTATTTATATTCAATATTATTTGTTGCTATGTTTTTTCTTGAAGCACCATCCCCTATTGCACCTGAGTGACATGTGATGAGTTTTGAGTGGGGTATATATATACATAATATTTTCAAACTTTATCAATTACTGATGTTTTTTATCTTCCAAAAACCCATTGAATCTCTATCTCTCTAAGTTCATGTTTTAAGGGGTGTTTCAGGATGGGCAAACTATTAGTACTTCACAAGATTATTGTCCCTTTACTACCACTTGCTATCTACACAACCATCTCTTAAAAACATTCTCCGAATCTTTTCCTCTTCTTTTTCATGCTCCTCTAGTCATTTTTTTCCTTCATTGACCCTTCGCTAGCCTAAAATTATTTTTGATAGTTTATGATACACTATCAATCCTATACTCTAATTGACAAAACTTATTTAGGGTCTAAGTCTTCCCCTGGATGACCTAGACTAAGACCTAATTTATTGTTGTCAATAACAATACTAAGTTTAGAATAATTAATATATAAGTGGTTGTTATTAATATTTGGCTTACATTGGTAAGTAATTAAATAAATAATAATATATTATTTATTTAGTTGAGGTATAAACTTCATAAAAATAAATAATCTTATTATAGTTATTTAATATTTACCAAATATTTATTAATTAAATTTATTTGTGTGAATGGATCCATTATTTTCACAATGATCACATCCACTCGTGAATCATTATAAATAGTGTTTCAACCCTATTGTAATTATCTCAAACACAAAAAATATTCAAGTATTCATGTGTATGGTAAATACTTATCTAAGATGAATTTGTGAAGAATTTATCTAAGAAGGAGTGAGATGAAGAAGATTTGATGTATTGAGGTTATTATTATTTCTCAATATTGAATATCACTTTGTTGAATTTTTTATCTCTTTGAGTTTTTTCAAGGATAAATACATGTTTTGTATTTTATTGATCTAGATTCACTATATTATGTTTTGCTCATTAAATCTCTTCTAGAAATGTGTTTATTACATTTATGTATTTTATCAAGCTATCAGAGCCAGTGGAGAGGATTTTGATTAGCAAGCATATAAAGTATTAAATTGATATTTCAATTTATTTAAAGCCTTAAAAATTAGATGCCATTGTATGGCATAGGCACTTTAAAAATATTAAAACTCAATTTTTTTTCATCAAATTTCCTTCTGAAAGTTTTATTCATTTCATTTTGCAAAAATAAGGACCTATGCAATTTTTTATGGCTTGAGAATCTCTAGATCAGCCTATTAAAATTTATCTCTCCTCCATTAATGCACCATATGACTTGGGAGGTTGGAAAAAATTATTTTTGGCAATAAATGTTTTTTGAAATGCGTATTGGCATTGTGGGAGGATTTCATAAAGATTTGTAAATTTTGAAGACCTGAGAAGGCCTCTATCTCTCTCAACTTTTTCCTCTACTCCTAGCCCTGTGTCATTTCCACCTATAAAAACTATTAAGGTAAATATAAAGTTTTGTAAAATTTTTTTTTTTTAAGTTTACAAATATGATTTACATTTTATTAAATTATTTCATCAAAAAGTAATAAAAAAATAAAAAAATAAAAAAATAAAATAAAAATAAAAATATTGTTTTTACTTTTGTTTACATGCACAATAAATAAATATGTTTTATATATTTTCTAAATAATCAAATAAAAATAATTAAATATATTATTTTGCATGTAAACCTTTGAATTCACTCATAGATAAATTGGTGATTATATTTTTTTGTTAAAAACATTTAAAAAATAAGTTTAATGTTCAATTATCACTAGCCCTTTTTATTTTTAACTTCTTAATGACTTTAATAAAAATTAATGAAAAATTAATTTAATTTTAATTCTAGTTTTTGGTTTGTGTGTCTTCCTGCTCACATGAAAATCCTTTGTCCTGTTGACTGGTCTTTCTTTTGACACTTTATCTAGTCTAAACCTAAGTAATTATAGTCATCCAACCAGTCGATCTTAAGGTTTTGGCATGTTTTGTACACATTGATGTAGTCAAGTTTTTATTTTAAAACTTTTTTTTTAAAAAAAATAATTATCTCTCGGTGGTCATTGTGAGTGCGACTCTTTTAACACCTAAACTTGTGCAACATTAATTCATTTTTTTTACTTTTATTGGCATCAAAATTGTATATCTAAATATATTTACATGCTCAATTCACTTTATTTTGTAAATAGAAAAAAAAATTAAAAAGGTTAAATCATAAAATTGTTCTTACTTTTAGTGTATTTTGTGACACTTGTGACACCTTGCTTTGTCATAAATTTATGAATTTTTTTAATTTATCAAGCTTTAATTTTAAAAAATATTATGTATTTATTTATTTTTAATTATTAATAATTTTGAAATTCACACTTAAAAGGTTTTTTGTTAATCATTTGGATATTGTCATGTTTAAAAGATAGTCATGGTTTCACCTCATTTTTCTTCAAACATATCTCAAATACTTAATAAAAATAACTATAACATATGAAAAATTAATGTTAAAACTTAATTATTGGTCCATAAATTATGAAATATTATCATTATAACTGAGAAAGTCCCATCTGAAAGTCATGTGACCCCCGAGCTTACCAATGTATTTCAACAGAAATTATAGGAAGCTATGTCTGTTATCTTGTAGAAGGTTAAAGATGAATTTATTCTAGACATTGATAATCAATAATCTCCTATCGATGCTTAGAAACTTTTTTAATCTATAAATTAAGGCATTCACCTGTCAAAGATCATTAAATTAATCTTAGAATTGATATATACACCTATGAAGGGTGATGAAAAAGTAGTTAATTTTATTGTTAAAATTAAAAATATTAAATCTTAGATAAATTTAGTTATAACTTAATTCAACATTAGTTATATTATTTTTTCATTTATGTTAAATATTTATGAAAAATTTTAAATTTCTATTTCAATTTTGAATTCTAAGTATCAAACTAAACAAGATATCTCTAACCTTACCACATTTTCTACTCTCTTGATTCAAGAAGAGCAAGTTATAATAAATTCTAATTTCAAGGAGAATGCTACTCAGGAACTTTTAATTATTAATAATGATTCTAATAACATTAAAAACTATAAATTTGACCGTAATTCTATGAAAGACAAACAAAAAAATAAAAAAAAATGGTGATAAGAATCATACACCTAAGTTTAATAAAAATTATAATATCTGTGATAAATTTGATCATAAAAGAGAAACTTGTTATAAAAATAAAGATAAAAATAATAATCAAACTTCTAAAAATAATAAAAAGAAGAAATTTAATCAAAACAAGTAGAAGAATCCCCTAAGCAGAATACCAATCAAGATTCAAATGTTATTATTTTATATGTTACTTTATGTGCTCCAAATAAAAATAAATGAATTTTAGATAGTGGTGTATCACACTATATAACATGCTTATTTGATATTTTATATGATTTTGGAGATATTTCTGAAAGAATTTGCTTAAGAGATAATTCATTTTTAGAAGCAACTAAACAGGATAAAGTAAAATTTTTAAATATTTTTATTAATAATATTTTCTATGTATATAAGCTTAAAAAAAATTGTATTTTATTCTCAACTTACAAATGATAATTTCATTATAACATTTCTTAAAGATAATTGATCTATTAAAAATAAATCTGGTTCTTTGATTGTTGAAGGTGTTTAAAAAAATAGTTTATATATCTTCTCTCCTTCTGCATGTTTATTTTCAGTGCATAATAATAAATAATTTTAATTATAACATGAAATATTAAGATATGTTAATTTTAAAAGTTTACATGATATATCTATGAACAATCTCATTGTTATAATTCCTTCTATCCCCTCTCATTATGAAATTTGTGAGGGTTTTTTACGTACTAAACAACGTACTAACCCTTTTCACAAGAATCATAATATGAATTCCTCACCCTTTAGAGTTAATTCATAGTGATGTTGTAGGACCTCTTAAAGTTATTTCTCTTAATATTACTTTATGTATTTTTATATTTATTGATAATTACACTAGAATAATTTGGTTTTATTTTATTAAAAATAAATTTGATGTTTTATCTAAATTTAAAAAAATTAAAGCTTATGTTGAAAATATATATGATTTTTTAATTTAGAGATTAAGAACTGATAATGATAGAGAATATGTTAGTAAAAAGTTTGATTCTTTTTGTATAATTATGGTATTTAAAATGAATTATAAACTCCATATTCCCCCCAACAAAATGGTATTCTTGAAAGAAAAAATTACGTCATCATAGAAATGGCTAGAACTATGTTAAAATCTGTAAAAGTTCTTAAGTTCTTATGGGTCGAAGCCATGAACCTTATTATTCATATTCTAAATAGATTTCCTACTAAATCCTTTGCATCTTTCTATCCCTTTAGAAATATAAATTTAAAAAAGACTTAATGTGATTCATCTTAAGATTTTTGGCAGACCTATTTATATATTTATCCTTAAAATTAAAAGTAAAAAGCTTAACCCCACTTCTTATTCTTATATTTTTGTAGGATATAGAGGTGAGACAAAACGTTTAAGAGTGTATGATCCCTCTAAACGTCACATCATTGAGAATAAAAATGTTTTTATTTTCAAAAAATTATTTTGTGATCCCTTTGAGGATCCTTCTCAGTGTTCTTATGTTGATGAACTTGACTCTCATGTTTCTTCTTGTGATGAAATAGATGCCTATGAGAAAGTTGATCTAGTTATGGATAACTTAAAGTCTGAGGAACTCATTGAGTTTCATGCTCAATATAAAATACTTAAATGAGTATAATCCCTAATTAGATCATCTAATATTGATAATCTTAATAAATTAATTAGAATTCAATATTATTATCATTCATTAATGACTATGTATGAATATGAACCTCAATCTTTTGAGGAAGTCACTCAAGATAATAGATAGAATATTGCTATGCAAGCTGAATATAATACCTTAATTAAAAATTAGACTTGAAACCTCATCTCTCTTCTGCCTATAAGATATATTATTAGTTGTAGGTAATTTTATAGTATCAAATATAATTTAATTAATATAATTAAAAAATCTAAACTTAGATTAGTTGCTCTCGATTTGACTCAAAAACTTAGGATTGATTATGTTGAAACCTTTGTTTCTATAGCAAAAATAAGTACTATTAAACTTCTTATTGATATTACAACCCAAAATAGTTAGGTTATCCACTAGATGGATGTCAAGAATACATTTTTAAATGATTATTTAGAAGGAAATATCTACATGACTCAAAAAAATTATTGACTCTAATAAAGAATATTATATATGCAAGTTAAATAAATATATGTATGATTTAAATTAAGCTCCTTGAACTTGTATTCTATTTTTTTTTTTAAATAAATTTTTTTAATTGTTATTCAGATAATACTCTTTGTTAAGGTTGAAAATGGTCATTCAATTCTAATTATACTATATGTTAATGCTTTATTAATTATTAATGATCTAACTAGTTTAATTCATAAATATATGGGTAAAATAAATTAAATATTTGAAATGACTAATCTAGACATTCTACATCATTTTTTAGGAATAGTTATATTTTAAGATAAACATTCTATTATTGTACCACAATCTCAATATGCTCATAATATTCTTATTATGTTTAATATGCTTGATTTTAGATCTTCTTCTATTTTTATTGAAGTTGGTATTAAACTTGATCCTAAACTTGCATGTAAAAAAGATAATCTTAATTTGTATAGATAGCTTATTAGAAGTTTGATTTATCTAACCATTACTAGACTAGATATTTTATATGATGTTAGTGTTTGTTTTTAAATTGATGCAAGATCTTTATTTGGATCGTTAAAAATTAGTTAAATATATTCTTCGTTATATCAAAGAAATAATTGATTTTGGTTTATTTTATTCTTTCATTAATAATGTTAAATTATATGATTATTATGATACTGATCATGCTGGTAATACTTTTGATCATAAATATACTTCTAGATATGTGTTTAAGTTTAGTGTAGGTGCTATCACTTGGACTAGCAAGAGACAACCTACTATCTCTCTCTCTCTTCTATAGAAGTTGATTACAGAAGTGTTATGGAAGATGCTAAATAAGCCATGTGACTACAAAGGTTATTGAGAAAAATATATTTAGATGTTTTTTAGAGTATCATATTTCATTTTAATAACTAAAATTGTATACTTATGGTAAAAAATCTTGTGCAGCAACAAAAAACTAAACATATTGAAGTTTATTTACATTTTATCAGATAGAAAATCTTCAATGGTGATATTGATCTATAGTTATATCTTGTGGATGAACAAGTGGTAGATATCTTCACAAAAACACTTGATGCCACCAAATTTTATCTATTTTATGTAATGTTACACCTCTCAAAGCTATCAATGAGGGGGAGTGTGCATGACAATGCCACTTTCTAACAACTGTATGTTTCTTATTTTTCTCTATACTTCTTCTCATTATAAAGTATTATAAATGTCATGTAAAAATTATGTGACTTGAGTATTATTATTTCTCAATGTTGAATATTATTATGGTAAGAGATCACTTGGATAGGTCTAGCGGATCCATCTTGATCATGACTTTAAATATCTAATGTATTAACTATTAGAAGTGTAAGTAAGATTTATCTTCTCCAAGCTAGTATTAATTTATAGATCATTTACATTTCTATTTGCATACATTCTTAGTGGAAGGGATAGCCTTGTCATTATCGTCTTCATGGTTTGAAAGAGGATCTTTGTAAATAGCCAGAAGACCATAAGCTTGGTTCAAAGCTTGATTTTTAATGTATGCAAAGGGAAATATAAATGATCTATAAATTAATCTTAACTCAAAGAATATAAATTCTAGTTACAATTTTGATTGTTGATATATTATATATTTGAGTTCATGATGAAGATGGATCTGCTAGACTTAGTCACGGGATCTTTTACCATAATAATACCATTAGAGAGGGTTCCAAAGCCCCCAATCAAGTAAATTTATGTAATAACCTTAACTAGGTCTTATGTTTTCATATTCACTAAGTAAATAAAGGATAAATGAAAGTAAAATCTAATCTAGTGTTCACCAAAGTTTGTGGCATAAAATGTGGCTAATAAACATAAAAAGCAAAAATGCATAGAAGATATATATTCACATCAATGTATACAGAATCCTCATACATGGGAGAAAAGTATAAATGAATATTTATCTACTCTTACAAAGAAGGAACAAAGTTATGAATACTTATCTTTAAAGATGAAATTTCAAAGCCTCAATCTCTCCCTTGGCCAAGGTGATTCACAAGAGGTTGTTGTGGTATGTAAGGATGATATCGATAAATCAACTCTAAGATATATAATCCATCTATGCATCCAAAAGATTTTTCCACAAGATAAGATCCGTATCTCCAAAAAAATTATGAAACCTTAAGCTATTCTCCTCAAGTAGAATGATGGATAAGAAAATGCATAATATGATATCTCTTCTTCTTTCTTATAAATGATGAAATGAATGTGTTTATATAGTCGAATCTAATCCTAGTCCTTTCCAAAAGTTTGGACGATAGGGTCGAACCAATTGACTATGTATCATCATTGAAAAAATAAATTAGGTCTTCATCTAGGTCAGTCAAGGGTTGACTTAGACCCTAAATGAATTTTTTCAATTAGAGTATAGGGTCGATGGAGCCGATAGTGTATCGTAAACCATTAAAAAGGGATTTTATGCTAATGAAGGTGAAAATGACTAGAGGAGGGTGATAAAGAAGAGTCAAACATTAGGGGAATGTTTTTAAGAGATGGTTGTGTATGTAAAAAGTGGCAGTAAATGGACAACAATCTTATAAAGCACTAATGGTTTTCCCACCCCTTTCTTGGTGCACCCCTTAAGACATGCACTCAGAGAGATTGAGACTCGATGGGTTCATACGACAAACCATCAATAACTGATAAATTTTGAAAATATTATGTGTATACACATGATACATACAATCTTTAAATTGAATTCAACAAGACCAGCTTTGACAAGTTCTAGTGTTTGATATACCATAAGATTTATAAGTAATTTTTGAGTTCATATATTATTATTATTATTATTATTATTATTATTATTATTATTATTATTATTATTATTATTATTATGCATAATTAATTGTCTATTTCACATGTGATGGATTGAAAATAAGATTAAGAATCCTTATGTATTTGGTGGAATGGTTAGTTGGGGCATTTATTCTAGAGAGACCAAGATTTCAGTGTCATTGGCATACTCCGCTAAACTATATATTTCAAATTTGAATCAAAATCATTCCATAATTATATAAATAATGGTAAATATAATAGAAAATATTATTAGGATCTTAAAAAATAGAAGGACTATAATATCATTCTTTGTATTTTCGAAAAAATAGAAATAAATCTTCAATTCATTTTTAAATATTTTATATCAAAAATGGAAATGCAATCCTTTTAAATTTCATAATACCACATATCCTAATTATGGTTTGCAAAATAACTTATAAAATATCAAATTACCTTTTATTCAAAATATGAAAAGGCATCTAAATATGAAAAGGCATCTATCTATACTCTTAATAGAAAACATATTGCAATGAATTCCAATATATTCCAAAACATATGTTTTAGTGTGAAAATGAAGTGGAATTGTAAACCCGTGAAAAATTTTAATTGTCGCTTTTGAAGGAAAATTAGAGAGCAAAAACAAGAAATAATATTACTAAACGAGAACTGGACAATTGCTACTGCAATTTTCTTGAAGAAAAGAGATTTTATTAATCTTCTAATTTCCTTTATTACATCGTGCGCCCTTAGCATCTTTAAATAGATTTAGAATCCAAACAATAACTGAAAATAGACTCATCTATAATTAACTTCAACTACTTAACTAACTACTTGTTAAAACAAACTCATATCTAACTGATTGTTAACTAACTCAATCATAACTGTCAGTTTACTAACTGATGCTTAACAGCTTGCATGCATGAGTGGAGGTGGGAAAAATTATCTCTAACTAACTTGAGTTTCTAACACTCCCCCTTAATTTCTACCACTTACAATTTTAGCATTTACAATGCCTAAATTTTGTCTCAAATAATCAAAGGTCTCTTTTGGTAATGCCTTTGTAAATATATCTGCTAGTTGATCTTCAGATCTACAAAAATCCAGATAGATTTCTTCATTGTTCACTAATTCTCTGATAAAGTGAAATCTTGTATCTATGTGCTTGCTTCTCTTGTGAAACACATGATTTTTTAATAAAGCTATTGCTAATTTGTTATCACAGAAGATTGGTGTTGACTCCTTCTGTGCCTATAATAAATCTTTCAATATTCTTTTCATCCATGTTGCTTGACATGCTGCTGATGTAGCTGCAACATACTCTGCTTCAGCTGATGAAAGTGTCACTATAGGCTGCTTTTTGGATGCCCATGTGACCACACCTGAGCCTAAAATAAAGGCATGTCCAGAAGTACTCTTCCTATCATCAACGCTACCTGCAAAATCACTATCTGTAAAACCAATCAAACTAAAATCGTTAGTTGTGGAATATAAAATTCCATAATCTGTAGTTCCTGCCACATATCTTAATATCCTTTTTCCAACTTGCCAATATGAGTCTTTTGGTGACTCCATGAATCTTGAGATTAAACTAACCACATAACTGATATCTGGTCTAGTAGCTGTAAGATACATCAAACTACCAACTAGCCTTTTGAATGTTGTAGAATCAACATTAGACCCTTGGTCTTCTTTGCTAAGTTTAGTCCCTGTAGCAACTGGTGTAGGTGTTGGTTTACAATTCAGCATCCTAAATCTCTTTAACACATCCTTTGCATACTTAGTTTGACAGATAAAAATTATTTTCTTTGATTATTCAACTTCTATTCCCAAAAAATACTTTATCAATCCCAAATCTGTCATTTCAAATTCATTCTTCATTGCTGATTTAAAAGTGTCTACAGAGAAATTTCCAGTAAAAAATCAAATCATCAACATATAAACATACAATTAAAATTTGACCTTCTTTGCTAATTTTTGTGTACAAAGTAGGCTCACTATCGCTTCTGTTGAATCCTTTGCTTATCATATAAGAATCAATCCTACTATACCATGCTCTTGGTGCTTGCTTAAGACCATAAAGAGCCTTATTCAATCTGTAAACTTTTTCTTCATGTCCTTGAACTTCATAACCTGTGGGTTGTTTCACATATACTTCTTCATCTAGAAATCCATTCAAGAAAGCTAATTTTACATCCATTTGATATACATACCAATTATTTTGAGCAGCTATGGATAATACCATTCTTACAGTATCCAATCTAGCAACTGGTGTAAATGTTTCATTATAGTCCACTCCATGTTCTTGTGCAAAACCTTTTGCAAATAACCTTGCTTTGTGCTTTTCAACATTTCCATCTGCATCAAATTTAGTCTTACAAATCCATTTGACTCCAATATAATCTTTACCTTCAGGTAGAGTAGTTAGATCCAATGTCTGATTTCTTTCTATAGCATTCATCTCTTCATCCATTGCGTTTAGCCAATGTTCCTCATTAACTGCTTCTTCATAATACATAGGGTCATGAGTGAAAAGAGCAAAATTTGAAACCAAATCTAATTTCTCTTCTTCTTGATTATAAATCTCATTTAAACTTTTCATCTTCTTACCTTTAAATCTTGCTCTTAAAGTAGCAAGAGTTGGATCTGATTCATTACTTACTTGTGAATTTGGAGTAGGGTGACTTGCATGACTAGATTCACCTTGTTCAAACCTCCTGGGGGTTCTTACTGGAGTGCTTGTGCCTGCTTGTGGAGAGGATTGTCCACCTTGCAAATTTTGTTCTTCTTCAAAAACTTCTTCATCATGTGGAATTGGTGCCCCAACAATGATGGTGCTACCATCCCATGCTTTTGCTTCCTTAAATTCAACATCCCTGCTAATAATCACTTGCTTTGAAATTGGGTTATATAACTTATATGCCTTTAATTCTTCAGAATAGCCAACAAAAATGCATTTCTCACCTCTATCATCAAGTTTCTTTCTCAATTTAGATGGTATAAGAGAATATGCTACACAACCAAAAATTCTGAAATGATATACACTATATTTCTTACCACTCCATGCTTCTTGTGGAATTCGATCTCTGACACTCTTTGTTGGGCTTCTGTTCAGAATATACACTGCATAGGCTACTGCTTCTTCCCAATATTCATTTGACAAGTGTTTAGCTTTCAACATGCTTCTTGCCATTTCCATGATTATTCGATTCTTTCTTTCTGCTACACCATTCTGCTGTGGTGTGTACCTTGTAGTCAACTGTCTTTTGATTCCATGATATCTACAAAAATCTTGAAATTGATTAGACATATATTCACCTCCTCTATCTGATCCGAGTACCTTAATATAATGGCCACTCTGCTTTTCAACCATTGCCTTGAATTTTTTAAACTTTTCAAATGCTTCAGATTTGTTTTTGAGAAAGTAGATCCATGTCTTTCTGCTAAAGTCATCAATGAAGGTTATAAAATAAGTACTACCTCCAAATGATGGAGTTTGCATTGGTCCACATAAATCACTATGGACTAACTCCAATATTACCTTAGCTCTATATGAGCCTCCTACTAAAAAACTCTCTCTATGCTGTTTTGACAGAATACAAGTGTCACATGAACTTCATGGTTGTTCTATTGGTGGTAAATCCTTCACCATATTTTTCTTTTATAACAAATTTAAAGCTCCAAAATTTAAGTGTCCATACCTTAAGTGCCATAGCCATGATTGGTCTAGTTTCATGGAATTGTAGTGGGCTTCCTCTTTTCCTTGGATGCACTGAATATGAAGAGGGAACATGCGATTCTTCGTCATTTCCACTTTACCTATCAACCTGTCACTTGGAACCTTGTCCAATATTGTGCAAACATTATCCATAAAGGATACTCTGTAACCTTTCTACACTAACTGACCAACACTCAAAAGATTATGTTTTAGTCTAGGTATAAACCTTCTTTCACCATTTTTGGCTAAAACATTTATGACACCTTTACCCATGACATCTACTGTGATATTGTTTCCTAGTTTCACCTCTGATCTTACATAATCATCAAGACTAGCAAAAAATTCTTTATTTCCTGTCATATGATTACTGGATCCACTGTCTAAAAAACAAATATCTTTAGTTTTTTCTTGAGTAACATTACAAGTAAGAAACATGCTTCCAGGATTAGAACTAGATTCACCTGTGTAATTAGCATTCTGCTTGTACACATATCTTGGTTTATTTTTGCAGTCACTAGCATAATGACCATATTTCTTGCAGTAATAACATTGAACATTATATTTATCAAACCTTTGAGAACCTTGCTGTAAGTGGTTGTGACCACATCCTTTGTTGCTGTAGTTTCCTCTAATACTGTAGTTTTGATTACTGTTCTCACCTTCATCTGAATTGTTCCTTCCATATCTGTCTCTGCCTCTTCCTCTGAAACTTGACCTGGCTCTTTCTCTTCCTCTACCAACTGATACCTGTGACTTGAAGGCATTCTCAAGAGAAGTATTATTCCTATTCATTCTGGATTCATGTGTTAACAAAGAACCCATTAATTCATCTATAGATAATTGTTCCAAATCCTTAGTTTATTCAATAGCTACAACTATTGCATCAAATTTATTGGGTAAACATCTGAGTACTTTCTCTATGATCTTTTGATCCATAATAGTTTTTCCATTAGATCTAATTTAGTTCACTATATTCAAAACTTGACCCATAAACTGATCTATTGATTATGATTCATTCATTTGCAAATTTTCAAAAGTTCTCCTTAGAGATTGCAATTTAGCAATTTTTACCTTCGTATTACCTCTATAGGTAGTCTCCAGGATTTTCCATGCCTCTCTGGATCTCGTTGCTGCTGCAACTCTAGAAAATATCGATTCATCCAATCCCTGTTAGATTATAAATAAGGCTTTTGCATCTTTCTTTCTGTTTTCTTTAAAGTGGTCCTTTTGTGCTTGATTTAATGTCAGATGGGCTGCCTCGTCCTACGGTTCTACAAAACCACTTTCTACCAAATCCCATACATCTTGTGAGCAAAATAAAGTTCTCATTTTAATTGCCTAAAAATCATAATTCTTACCATCGAAATCGAGAATTTGAGGCTGTGAAATACTGTTGTACGCTGCCATTTCTCACGGTGGAATGACTTTCCGGTCGATGTCTGACGTCGGTAACAATACTGCCTTCTCTTCTTCTTTTTTTTTTGTTTTCCAAAACTGCTGTGCGCTCTCCCAAAAATCAAGGCGCTTCAATTTGAAGCTTTCATACTTTGACCTGGCTTCGCTCCAAAACTGCTGTTTTGACTTCTAAAATTTTTTGCTAGCTGTGCGTCGCTCTTCTTAAGCTGACTCAGCTTTTCTGATACAAATTTGAAGGCTGATTGTTGGTGCTTTGACTGCGCTTTCAAACTCCTAACTGCGCCTTAATAAGAAACTTTCTGCCAGCTGCCTGCTGGCTATCGGCCTGCGCTTTCCTCCACGCGACCTGTTGTTGCTGCGTCGCTGACTGCGCTTTCAATTTTTTATTTTTTTTCAATGGTCTGTTTTGTCTCCTTTGGGATGGGTTGGCGACTGCTGCGCCTACGCTTCACTTCACTCGCTGACAGTCAGGATTGTTAAAACAAACTCGCATCACTTACTGAGGTCAACGCACAGTCTCTCTACAACCTGTCGCCTCTCTTCTTTGATCAGGCGCTTCAACCCTGTCTGCGCTTTACCTCTTTTTGCCAAGCTCCGTGCTGGCTTTCCAGATCTTTTGCCTGCTCTGATACCAATTTGAAGGAAAATTAGAGAGCAAAAACAAGAAATAATATTACTAAACGAGAACTGGACAATTGCTACTGCAATTTTCTTGAAGAAAAGAGATTTTATTAATCTTCTAATTTCCTTTATTACATCGTGCGCCCTTAGCATCTTTAAATAGATTTAGAATCCAAACAATAACTGAAAATAGACTCATCTATAATTAACTTCAACTACTTAACTAACTACTTGTTAAAACAAACTCATATCTAACTGATTGTTAACTAACTCAATCATAACTGTCAGTTTACTAACTGATGCTTAACAGCTTGCATGCATGAGTGGAGGTGGGAGAAATTATCTCTAACTAACTTGAGTTTCTAACAGCTTTTGACAATGTATCATCTGAAATTGAATATTACGAAAAAGAATACAACGAATCTGGCCGAACGATCGCTGTTTGCAAGGCATTGTTGAATGAGAAAGCATTTTGTTCTGCGATGTTGTCAAAGATGCTTAGCTATGAAAAGGACAAGTTGGAATGTTTAAAAGTATTCGCTCATCAAAGTTAAAATAACCCTTTTCCATGCTCAACGATAAATGCCACGGAATCAGACGGTTTTGTGCTTTAATTGATTTTGGTCGATCCTGTTTTGAGTACGAAGAAGTATAATTATATCCTCGATTATATTCCATCTCGGTCGATACAATATGCTTTAATATTTTCCGGCGGCAGATGGATTCTTCCTGTAAAACAAATGCATTGCCCTAATATATTTGTCCGTTGAATTTTTTTCCCTTTTGTTTCGAGGAGGAAAGTCTGTAGTGACCATGTCACAACTTCTGCCGGTAAAGGTATCTCGAAACGATGAAACCAATGATATTACTTCTGGTCATGTTTGCTGCACATGATTTAACAAAGCAGGTCTCAATGTGGGCATTTAAATTGTAAAGGTAGTTTCAAGTAACATAGAGTGGTTGGATTCAAAAGATGAAAAGGAATTGGATTGAAATAGCTGTATTTGGTACAACAGAAAAATAACTGGT
The DNA here is from genome assembly GCA_037957365.1 of Torreya grandis. NCBI lineage: Eukaryota > Viridiplantae > Streptophyta > Pinopsida > Cupressales > Taxaceae > Torreya > Torreya grandis. The sequence continues at coordinate 2,949,053 of JARHVA010001814.1, forward strand.
TGGTTTTGGTGAAAAGAAATGGTTGGTTTTAACTTTTGGTTGAGCTAATGCACATTTACGTATTTCGCATGAGAAATTACAGGTGAGTGTCTTACTGTATTCTTTATTTAGAGTTATTTACATTAGTTGCAACCAGCCCAGAAACAAGGTGCTGTAAACTTTAATTAAAAAGAAACGGGGTGAACAGTAGTTATGTCAATGGCGAAACCATTAAAAGGCCTCAAGTTGATAAGCCCAAGTGGCCTCAATTGGTGCTCAGTGAAATTAGATCATCATCATCAGAGTGTGGAGAAAGAAAAAGGCTTAAATTTGTGCACAACTATCATCTCTTACATAGACAATACCAGCAAGCTGATAATAATTATGATGAGAATTGCAAAGCACAGAGTTGTAAAACACAAAAGTCTTCTTTCATAAATGAGGAGATCTGCAATTTTCTTGTGTTCAAAGAAAAGGATTCAGCTCTTCGACATAAAGTGAAGCACAATTAAAATATTGTACAACAGAGAAGAGGATTAGTAAATGCCTTAATAGTAAATAAGCGGAAGGATCATCAGGGCTGCAGCTGGCGTGTTTGCTCCTCAACTGTGCATCTGCCATTGCAGAGAACAAGAAAGACATAACAGCAAAACTGTTAAGGCAGCTTTTTTCCAGGGTCACAATCACTGGGAATTTAATGGAACTCGTCGCAGCCCACTTTGCCGAAGCCCTTAATTGCAAATGGAAGTCCAACGATTCGTCTCTCTCCTATAACAAATTAATGGCCACGGACCAGGATAAAGAGACGTCTGAGATACAATTTGCAGCAGTGATAGCATTTTACCGAGTGTCTCCCTTCTATTAATTTCCTCATCTCACAGTCAATTAAGCCCTAATCGAAACTTTTGAAGGGCCGAGCCATTTGCACATAATAGATTATGATATCTCTCAAGGCATTCAGTGGTCCTCTCTTATCCAGTCCTTGTCTGAAAGGAAGTATGTCCCGGCCCTTCGTATAACTGGATTTGGAAGAAACATTAATGATTAATGTGCTCAATGCCAATGAAATCCGTCTGTGTAGGTTTTCAAACAGTTATGTATTGACAACCTTTGAGTTCCACCCATTTGTTGAAGGCTCTGATGAAATCTCGCCAGAGAACCTGAATATCAAAGAAGAGGAAACTGTTGCAGTAAACTTGGTCGTCTTTGAGTAGGCTGGCCAACTCTCATAGCGTTTTGCATAGGCGGTCGAGAGACATTCAATCACTGAGGCCTGCAATAGAGGCTGTTGTGGAGCATGAAGCAAGCCATAGCCCAACCACATTCTTGTCAAGACTTATGGAGTCCCTGCATTGTTATTCAGCACTGTTTGGTTCGTTGGATGAATGCCTGCCATTGCAGAATGCAGAACGACTGCGAATTGAGAAATTTATTTGGCGAGCAGATTAAGAGAAACATTACAGACGACGGTGTGGATGATATGGTGGGTTTAGAGTTTATGATAAAGACGTAGGAAAATCATTGTATTTGGCCTGGCAAGATCGCCAATTGATTTTGGCCTCTGCATGGCGTTGTAAAACATAAACGTTCAACTTACATATATGGTCGTCTTGTCTCAACAAAAGCTTCTTTATCTTGCATCGTATTTTGTGTTCTGGGATTGATTAAAGCAGTACTCATTTACTTGATCTGCTATTCACACCCATTGCTCATAAATAATCAAATCTAAATGTTTTAGTATTTTTGTATGCTTATCAATGTGGACTAATTAACTACAAAAAAAGAAAGTACATGCAGGGTTTAAAGTTCCCTGGGGATATGGATGGTTGGTTACACACCGTTGATCAATCTTTGTGTGAACTCTTCTTTTGCTAGGGAGGAATGGCCTACAATTCACCACACTTAAACAAAAAATGGGTTGATAGAAAAATAAATGGGCTACCTGGTAAGAAACCAATCCTAAGAAGCGATATGTTTCCTTAGATGGATGTCAACACACGTTCAACATTCAAGTTTATAAATAAACATGAAATTACAAAATATGTAGAATATGCATAAAAAATGCTAAAGAGAATTAATCAAGAACAAGATTTATACAAATAAAATAAGCATCCCAAAATTCAATAGCAATATCTATGTCTTCTGGGATTACAACCAACTGTTCTTCAATGTATGTAAAATCACGTATGAAAGCCATGATGCAAAGTCCTAGATCAAATGCAATATCACTCTGATTAGCAAATAGAGGTTGAGGGACTATAGGAAGATCAAAACTGCTAACCGAATCATGTATTAATCCAGGCAGGGTCATCTACATGCACAAATAGATTTTTAACAAATCAGAATGCAGGTTTCAACACATTTTAAGACTAAAAAAAATAGATGATAAGAATGTTTTGAAATTGAAGTAGGGATCGATGGAAATCCAACAAGATCGACATTGATTCAGATGAATCGATGTTGATTCTATATAAAAGCTTAAATTTTAAAAAAAGACTATAATAACGACCTATATTTTTGATAAAATGATAAAAAAAATCAAATTTAGAACAGACAAAGGCAAAATACAGATGACAGTGGATTTAAAATAGGGTATTTAAGACTTATGTTATGATCCAATAATATTGATGTCGATTCAGATGAATCGATGTCGATTTTTTGCAAAATTGCTTAATACTAAAAAAACTATAGTGCCACCCTAGAAAATTGATAAAATAAAAGTAGTAGTATGTAGATAAAAGATAGAGATGTAGAATTAAATAAATGTTTAAATATAATACAATACTGACCTTGGATCGGTTGAAGAAAGTGATGCCAGAAATTAAAAAAAATGATCTTTAAAATCCCCTGACAATAATCACTTATCAAGTGCTCTTCAAAGGTAACAAGATGTTGGTAAGGTATATGTAGATTTGGGATTGGTTTTGACAAAAATTCATGATCAAAATAGTCTCATTCCTTTCACGTTCATTCCTCCCAATAATGGAGTTCTACTGTGCTTTTATGGATCGATGTCAATTCTAATCGATCGGTGTCGATCTGGGAGGATCGATGTTGATTTACCAAAAATAAGTGAAGATGAATGAAAATATATTCTAACAAGTTGGCACGGGGTTAATGAGACTTAAAATGACTTTCAAGGTTGTTCAGGTTGTTTTAACCATAGGATAAGCTTTTTAAGAGGTTGGGTAGATTTAGATTTTCATTTAATTTTGAGATTTTATGGTTAAAGATAGTAAAAAAGAGGTTATTACTATTTAACTATAGTAATTAACTCATTTAACATATGTGGTAAAAGGTAAAGATGAAGGTAAAATGTAATTATTTAAATAGTTACTCAATGGGGGGAAATACAACACATATCATGACGACATAATATATAAGGTGTATAAAAGTAGTGTCTATATTTGCCCTTTTTTATACAGTGGTATATAATGGTGTGCTACGAGAAAAAATTATTAGGAGTCCACTGCCCCAATTTTATTGTGAGAAGGTATTCCCGCTCACACTGGGTGCCAGGAAGTCAAATAGAATAGATGACAGGCTTGAACAAGATGAAATGGAGATCAAAAGTGGGTAAGGTGAAAGCAACAAAAGAAAAGATAGCCAAGGACACAAAAAAATGTGGACAGCTACAAAGGAGTTCGATGTTTGCACTTAATGGAATAAAGACTAATGCAATAAATAATGCCCTAAAGACTATATCAAATAGCAAAATGCCACAAAGAAAATAGGTAAAGATAACGAAAAAGGCTATCAAGAGAACAAGAGAGAGGAATAGTGGACCAAAGCATCCGGTGTGCATATGGTATATGTGTTACCTATAAAAAAATGTTCTCAAGACAAAAATACACACTTGGATTCTTACATGGGGTAAGATACCAAAAAAATAAGGGTATAAGCTAAGAGATTAGAGAACTGACAAGGGGTCAAAATTCTCTAATCTAAAGGGTATTAAAAAATATGGGATAGATACGACAAAGGTAATAAGACATGGCTTCAGAACCAAACTAAAAACATAGAAAAATGATCTAAAATATAAACATTTATTAAACTACAGTAATTGACATTGATCCCAATGAATCAATGATGATTACATAGAATCAACATCGATCAAAATAATTGACATCGATCATAAAAATGGCTATAAACAGCCCATCGACAAACAAGAAGGCTTATTTAGCTATCAAGTGTATAAGATTTCTCTAAGAAAAATTTGATGGTTTTTAAGCATTCAAACATACGCATGTGATGATGGAGGCTAGTGGGAGTAGATGACAATGACGATGGGTACATTATGAGGTAGGTGACATGCTTTTGGGTAATTTTGAATTTTTATTTATTTTAATATTTTTTATGTTTTTAGAGTTGTTGGAATGTTTAACTTAAGGGAAAGGGGTAATTTATGATTTCAGGGGGTGTGGATTAGGAATGCTTGGAGAAAAGGGGGAAAAATTAGTCTTAGGGAAAAGGGAATCAATGTTGATCCAAAAGGCTTGACTACAATCAAGAAGAATCAATATCGATCCTTATAAGATCGACAGTGATCAGAAGGAGATGACATTGATCCTTGATAGTTTTATAATGATCACAAGGAAGTGATATTGATCTATATAGCGTTTAGTATTAGAATTTAACTAATAAAATACTATTGTGATAGGCACATGAGCTATTGACTTTGAGGGATAGGGTCCCATCATTGTTGAGGGAGCTACGAGAGGATATGGATGATGAGGACTAAGCACATCTAGAGATTGTGGGATTTGGAGGGATCCACCACTATCACTATGTTCATTAGGCCATTGGCATGATAGTGGCTTTGCTAGAGTGGTTGGATTATACCAATGTGTTAGCAATTATGTATACTACTAGACCTTTGGTAATGTTTTTATTATCAAGTGTGAGAATTATAAGGGTGCTATGAGTTTATAGGTAGTATTTTTTTAAAGGTAAAGAAAGGTGAAGGGAGGATTAACCATGGATGGAATGACACACTCCTATCCAAGAAGTGATGTATGGATAGTGTACCCATCCTAAACAGCTGTTATCTATGCAATATGTGTGTGGACCACATAATACACTGAGAAGACATTCCTTATTATTTATCAAATATACATGTGAATATACCCTCAATTGGACCCATTCTAAGTGTGGAATTTGAAATTGCTTTAGATTCCCAAAAATTCCAAGGCCCAAATTTGTCCTCTTGCATTTTTACTAGCCAAAAGTGAGGTGTTTTTGTATGTATAACATTTATCCCTTTTAGGGAACCGTCTATCTAATAATTTTTTCTTCTATCTATTGCTTGGGAGTAGTGTAACTATAATATTGGAGAGGATACATGCCCCTCCATGATTGGTTGAAATTTTTTGTAACCTACTCCCATTTCGTAACATTTTTTTGCAAATAATTAGAAACCATAAATAAATAAGCCTTACCTCAAATTTGGAGTTGACATGCAAAATTTAGAACTCTAAAAGAAGTAAACTCAACCTATTATTTTTAGCACCTACTATTTTTTGTAAGTTTAACATGCAAGCATACATAGTTATAAAAATATTTAAAGATAGATTAAACACTAAAATTAACCTATTGTCTGAATTTCAACTAAATTTCAAGTCCAGAAACAAAAATAGACAATTTCTAAATTTAGAAAAAAATCAAAAATAATATTAAAATATAATTTTAGACCTTCATATGGTCACGTATGGCCACCAAACAATATAAAAAAACATCCCATAACTAAAAGGGTAGGTTATGTCTGCATTAAAATTTTTGAGACAGTCATTTTGGTGTGAAAATGGGCTCAAATAGAGCTATGGACTAAAATGTATGGCCTCTAGAAGTTCAACATCTTTTTCTACATCATTCTCCTCTAGTTGAAAACAACTCAAATCCTTCAAGTGATGACCACATGCTTATACTAAGAGGGGGGTGAATCACTATAATTTAATATTTTACTTTTTAAAATTTATAATCATAATAATATCAATCACATAACATCAACAATCAAGAACACAAGAAGAATACAAGATTTACGTGAAACCCCTTTATTGGAATAAAACACAATATAAAATTATTCTTACAAAATTAATAGGCACCAACCTACTATAGACACCAATCCCCATTGCTAAAAAATTTATAGGCACTAACCTACTAGAGACACCAATTCCCATTGCTAAATACCAACTTAACTAGAAACACCAATCTCTTCTATTAGGAAGCACCTACTTCTAAATGAACTTCTTCAATGAATGATGATTAATTGATTTCCATTCTTGAATATCATCTCGTTGATGATACACACTTAAAAAATGTGATGCAATCATTTTCATATAATTTCCTTTTTAAATTTGCATATATTCCCTCTTTCAAATCTACTTATAACATATTCATATATTAGTTATTATACATCAGGATTATGCTCTTAATTGGACTGATTTATCATGTTTTCTGCTTATGGATGATGTAACATTTCACACAAATGATCTCCTTTATAAATCTACTTGAAAATATTTTACATATATCTCTGTTCAAATTCTACTCAAATTCAAATGATATTACATTTCATCACTTGTTATATTCCTTATCTCTAACTGACCTTCTTCATTTACCACATCACACCTCTTCTTGAAAGGAGGTGATCTTTCCAAAAGGGTTGGCTTCTATTTAAAATAATAAATGACTTATTTTTATTTTTTCCAAGGGGCTTGGCCTCTTTTTATAATACTTATTTCTCTGACATAGGCACCAAAATATAATAAATATTCTTCATGAAAACCTCATAGTCAACCATCATTTGCATAGGTAAATATTAAATCCCCAAGGAATTATTAATTTCTTTGACATTAATGGTAACATTTTCAACAATTTTCCCCTTTATCATTAATGGAAACCTTGCATATAAATAACATGTGAATATACTAAGAACTTAATACCCCATATCTATATTGCTCCCACTTTCTCCACTTCTCCCTCTTTGACATCAATGGTAAAGAAATTCATGGATCTATAAGATAATGTAGTGATGAGCTCCCCATGAATAATGCATCTCCTTAGTGACAAGATGAAAATGATGTCATCCCCAACTTATATCTAAGATACTTAAAATTTTCTATGTCCCTATGCCATGACTATCTCTCATCTTCTTGCCCCATGTAGCATGTTTCTTTTTTTATTTCACTAAGAATGTAAAGATTATTCACAGTTCTACTTGCATCTGCAACTAATTTTATTGCACTTGATTTTCTTATTTCACAACTTTCAACATGAAATGTATGTGTCCTTGGTCACACATATTAAGACTTAGAAGATTATGCTTCAACCTTTCAACATATAAAACATTTTCAATTTTTATTTTTCCATTGTCAAGGCTAAAAGAACCTTTTCTAGTTGTCCTCATTATAGCATTGTCCCAAAATTTTATTTTCCCTCCATTTACTCGTTTCAAGGTGAAGAATTTTCTCTTGTCTCCTATCATATGGCTTGAGCAACCACTATCAATATACCATTGATTTCCCTCATTTTGAGTATGAAGGGTAGTTTGCACAAGCATGGATCTCTCCTTCTTTTCATGATCCTAATTTTTCTATACATTTGAATTTTCTTCCTTTTGTTTAGCCATATTATCCTTCTGCTTATTTTTTTTAGGAGGTTCCACAAAACCACTTATACAAAAAAAAAAGTGTGCGTCCAAATTTGTTGCACTTATAGCATATAACATTATAATCCACTGAAAGAGCAAATGAATTATAATTCCTATTTGATAACCCATCAGTAATTATATTCTTGTTCCAACCAAAATGTCTTTCATGAGTCCTATAATCTACTACTTTTTGACCAAAGTGATTACATAAAAAACAATACCTAAAGAAAAAGTTTTGAAACCTGGTCATGTGTGTTTACCTTGGAGGAAAGGACTTTCTAAATTTATCCTTGTTATCTTTTGAAGGAGCGCTTGTTTTCTGTGGGACTTAATTCTCTTTCTTCTTATTGATAGGTCTTTTGAGAACATCTACATAGGTTTTTATCTTTTCTTCATTTTCCTTCTTTGGTGGCTCTTTGTGATCTTCTTTGTTGGCCATCTAATTTTCTTTATATCCAAAACTAGTCTTTATAAATGGTGACCTCTTCCCATTTATGATATCATCTAAGATCTCAATACTCTTCTCAAATTTGAGGCTTTTGTTTAGCTTAGTGGTTTTTTTCTCTAGTTTCTTCCTCAAGGAAGCAATTTTAGACTCTTGCCTCTCATAATTTTCTTTTTTTTATCTTCAATTAGATTTTCACCTCTTCTTCTATCCTTTTCACTTCCTCTAGTTTCATTTTTATGATAATGATAGTCTTTTCTGATTCCTCAAGGCTTTGTGACAATTTAGCTCTTGAATCACAATCCTCATTATCATATTTCTCAAGTTGTAACTTTTATTTCAAATACATTTTCTTAAGTTTATTGATCTTGTTTAAGGCAAAAATAATTTCTTATTGAAGATCCACTTCTCTTTCACTTTCAACATATTCTTCTTCTTCTAAATTTATCTTATCTTTTCCTTCTCTTATAAAGTTATCTTCACCTTCCAAGATATCACTCCTTATTTCTATTGCCATGAAAAGGGTTTCTTCTCTATCACTATCTGAAATAATTTCATTTCTCTCTTCAAATGAGCTACTATCCTTTTTGGAATAGAGTTTTTTCTTATGTTTATGGAAGTTCTTTTTTCCATATATAACTTTTTTGTACCTCTTTTTGTATTGATGATGTTTGTACCCTTTATTTATGTTATGATCTTATTCATCATCACCATTATCCTTATGTGGAAACTAGGGAGAAAAATGTCCTATTTTAACACAATTAAAACATTTCAAAGTTATCTTACCTTTATATTTATCGATTCCTTTCTTAAGCTTTCCAAAAAAATGATCTGCCATTGCATCTAATTCATTATTAGTGTCATATTTTGATGCAGGCTCTTCATTTTTCATCTTATTTAAAGCTTTAAAGGTTGTTTCTTATTTTGACGGCTTCTCATTTTCAGTCCTCATTTTATATGTTGTGAGAATCCCATGAAATTCATCCATAGTTAGTTTATCTAGGTACTTCGTTTCATCAATGGTTGAAACTTTTCCATCAAAACTTAAGGGAAGTGACCTTAGCACCTTCTATACAATCATTGGCTCTTCAAATTTTTCACCAAGTCCTTTGATGGTATTTATAATTTCATCCATACAAAGCAGACAAGCTGTAATGTTTTATTTGTCCTTCATTTTAAAACTTTTGAATTATCTTCTGTGTTTGAAAATTAGCTTTATTTACCTTGAATTCTCCTTCATATATTTTATCTAGTTTATCCCAAATATCTTTTGCCGATTCATAGTGCATTACTTTGACAAACTTTGATTCTAATAGGCTACATAAAATTGCGTTCATATCTTTTTCATTATTTTCACTTACCTTCTTTCCTTTCATATCTATTTGTGGAGATGATGGAGATACATATCCACTCACAATAGGTTTCTAAGTATCAAATCCAAAATCCATTAGTTAAGTGTGCATCATTATGCTCTAGAAGGCATAATTCATTCCATTGAACAATGCAACCCTGTTTGAGGAGAATCCTTCTTGACAGGCCATGTATGCTCTCGAGATCTACCATCTAGTAGTTAGATTATAATTAAATGTACCTTATCTAATACCAATTCATGATCACATGCTTATACTAAGAAGAGGGTGAACCAACATAAGGTAATATTTTAATTTTTCAAATTGATAATCATAATAATATCAATCAAACAACATTAATAATTAATAATACAATAAGAACACAAGATTTAGATGGAAACCCTTTCTTGTAATAAAAACACAATTTAAATCTCTTCCTAAAAAATTTGTAGGTACCAACATATTGGAGACACCAATCACCACTGCTAAGTACCAACTTAGTAAGAGACATAAATATTTTGTATTATGAAGCACCAAATTCCAAATGAACTTATTCAATCAATGATGATCAATTTATTTCCCTCCTTAAATATATTCTTGTTGATGATACACACTTCAAAAATTTGATGAAATCATTTTTATATACTTTTCTTTTCAAGTTTGCATATATTCCCTCTTTCAAATTTGCTTATATCATATTCATATATCTGTTGTTATAATTCATAAATCTTCTCTTAATTACACTAAGTTATCATGTTTTTTGGTTATATATGACACAACATTTCACACAAATTCTCTCCTTCAAAAATCTACTTTTAAATCTTTTACATGTATCTCTGCTCAAATTCTACTCAAATTTTAATGATATTAAATTGCATTACTTTATATATTCCTTATCTCCAAATCACCTTCCTTATATACCACGTTTCATCTCCTCTTGAAAGGAGATGATCTTTCCAAAAGGTTCGGCCTCTATTTAAAATAATAAATGACTTATTTTATTTTTTCCACAGGGGTCAACCTCTTTTCATAATACTTATTTCTCCAATGTAGAAACAAATATATAATAAATATTCTTCATTAAAACCTCATATTAGGACACCATTTGCATAGGTAAATATTAATTCTCCAAGGCACTATTAATTTCTTAGACATCAATGATAAAATTTTCAATAACATGCTACTCTGATTATACTACTATCATTTGTTCTTATAAATCTTCTTTAGATCCCATTCTAAAATACAAGTGTTGTCTTACTATTGTAGTCTTTCCCAATGTACTAAATCCTTATCATAACTTTCTTGCCTTGTGCTTACTATATTCTTAAACAAAACTTACATTATCCTTTATTTATTATTTTTTGTCACCTATTGCTTTCAATCTACTTCTTCATCTTTTTTACCTTCACCATCTTCTCCATGGAAATATTATAAATTTGAATCATTAAATATTGGAGAGATATCAAAATTCTATGGTAAACTCACTTTATAAACATTGTCATTGATTTTCTTTAAAATTTTGCATGGTCCAATTTTATTTTACTTCAACTTGTTATATGTGCCTTTTAAAAATCTCTCTTTATTCAAGGAAATCATCACTAAATATCCTTATCTAAATTTTTTTAACTTCTTCTAACATTCTATACTACTTTATACTTTTCATTGCTTTCCGATAACTTTCTTCTTACTTCTTGTAACTATTGTATATGTTCTGCAAATAATTTTCATCATCACTAAATTATTCTATAATTGGTAACTATTCCAAATCTAACCACTCATAGGATTTTTCCCATAAAAATTCTAATATTTTTATTTTCCTGTTGATCTATTCACTAAACTATTATATACATACTCAGCTTGTAGTAAAGCCAAGTCTCATTACTTGGGCTTCTCTCATACTATGCATATTAATAAATTTCCCAAGGTCTTGTTTATAAATCTTGTCTATCCATATATTTGGGGGTGATATGCTCTATTGAATTTTATATCAGTCACTATCTTCCTTCTTAAAGTCCTCGAAAAATGACTTAGAAATTTTGTGTCCCTATTTGATTTATTGGAACACCATGCAATCTCAAAATATCCTTAATAATAGTTCTACAACTCTAGTGGAATCATTAGTTTCCTTACACGTAATAAAATGAACCATCTTAGAAAACTTGCCTATAATAAAAAAAAATTGAATCATTACCTCTCTATTTTTTTGGTAATCCCAACACAAAATCCATATTCAAATCTGTCCATGGTCCTATTGGAACTAGTAATGGCATGTAAAACCTTGTATTTTATGCATGTTATTTTTCCACTTGATATATCATGCACCTTGAAACATATATTATCACATATATCTTCATCTTTGGCCAAAAACACTTATCCTACACCAAAGCTATTATCTTTATCTTACCAAAATGTCCATCCAAATGACCACTATGTAATTATCTTATAATATTATCTCTTAGATACCCAGTTGAAATATATAATTATTTCCCTTTGAAGAGATAACTATCTTGCATAATATACTCTTCATACACATTACTTGTATCACCTATCAAAATATTCTTACATTGCTCAACTATCTTGCCAAAATTTGGATCAGTATCATATAATTCTTTAATAGATTCAAACCCAACTACTTCACTCACCATGGTAGTTATCAACCCCACTCTCATGCTTAAAGAATTAACTACATGATTCTATTTTCTTGATTTATCCTTCAACACAAAAGTATAACCCTTCAAGAAAGACACCCATTTTGCATGCCTATTATTTAACTTATTTTGATTTTTCACATACTTCAAACCTCATGATCAGTAAATAGGATAAACTCATTAGGCACTAGGTAAAGCCTCCAATGTCTTAATACTTGTATAATGGCATAGAATTCAACATTATACATAGAATACTTTGTTCTCACCTCATTTAATTTATCATTGAAATACACTATTGGCTTTCCTTCTTGACTCAACACATCACTAATTCCACAAACAAAGCATTAACATCAACCTCAGACACTTTGATAAAATAAGGTAATGCTAAAATAATCTTTTCTATAATTTTTTTTCTTCAAAAACTCAAAGCTTTCTATGGATGTCTTTGTCCATGCAAATTATTTTTTTATCATACAATTTGTTATTAGTACAACAAGACTACTAAAATTCTTAATAAACTTTCTATAAAAATTTGTTAAACCATGGATACTTATTACCTATGTGATGTTGTTTGGGATAGGCCACTCAACAATTTCCTTTATGTTTTCTTCATCCATTCTTACACCATTTGCTGAAACTATAAATCTCAAAAGTACCAAATTGTCTTGCATAAACCTACACTTATTCAAATTCATAGAGAGCTACTCTTTTCTTAAAAATTCTAATACCATTCTCAAATGGTGTAAGTTGTCTTCTTTAGTATTATTAAATATTAAAATATCATCAAAATAAATCAGCAAAAACTTACCACTATATTCACATAGCACTGTGTTCATCACAGTCATAAATGTGTTGGGTACATAAGATAACCTGAATGGCATCACCATATACTCATATAAACCACCTCTATTCTTGAATTATGTTTTCCCTTCATCTCATTCATGAATATTAATTTTATATTATCCACTCCTTAGATCAATCTTGGTCAGATATTTTCCTCCTATAAGAACATTCATCATATCATCTAAATGAGATATATAAAATATGTACTTGATTATAATTTTATTGATAGCTCTACTATCTACACACATCCTCCACCCTCCATATTTCTTTGGAGTTACCAATGTTGGTGTTTCACATGGACTCATACTCTCCCTTACTACCTACTTCCTCACTAATTTAGTAACCTACTTATTCAATTTTGCATGTTTTATTGGACTCACCCTATAAGTTGCTTAATTGGATAGAGGTAATCTTGAAATAAAATCAATAAGATGTTGAATATCTCTCTTTAGTGGTAAACCATCTGGTAACTCATTAGGCATAATACATGCATATTATTTCAACACAATTGTTGCTTCTACTAGTATTTACACCACTTTTATGTCTTCTTTCATCGCTACTTATGCATATCAACAAATTGTCATCTGCATGTCTTTAATAAATTCTTTTGTAGTCAACATGATTTCAAGCTACCCTTATTCTTTAAGAGGTAACAAAACTACGTTCATACCACCTTTCCAGAAATGGTATGTATTCTTTTCTCTATCATGAACTGCTTTTCTATCAAATTGTTGTGGCATTCCTAATAATACATGGCATGCATCCAATGATATAACATCACACCATATTTTATCCTTATAAGTTATACCTATATAAAACTTTATTAAGCACATTTTATCTAATATAAATTCATTCCCTTTATTAAACCATGAAATCCAATTAGGATCAGGATGTTTTTCACACTACAAACCTCATTTCTCGATCTTATCTTTAGAAACCATATTTTCAAAACTACCACCATCTATAATTAATTTTCATATATTACCTCTTGAAGTAAACCTTTTTCAAAATATATTTTTTCATATACATGCATCACCACCTTATTTATTATATATATGTTTTTTATTTAGATAAGTCATTATTTTTCTCATCATTAAATTTTCTCCAATATCAACTGCTACAACTTTAGTATTTTCCTCTTATGTTTTGACTTCAAATAAATTCACTCTTGGATAATCCTCTTGCCTCCTTTATTAATATTAGTAGTGTGGAAACTCAAATGATCTATGGCCTTTTTATCCAAATTTTTAATAAAAATAAGACCTACATTGATTTGGAGACCATCCTCTACCACCACTATAGCTTCGTTCTCTCTGAAATAGTATTCCTCTTTACTAGTATTAAAACCCTTTTGTATTATATTTATATTTCTACACCATGTAATGATTCTCCTCTAATGGTATGAAACACACTTCTATTTTCATTAATCCACCTCATCCCGTTGTAGGAGAGGATTATCCTTTTATTGGCCCAATGGATGTTTTTCTGAGATTCTATCTATTTTTTTTCTTCTGCCTTCAAATTTAATTTATAAGCTTCTTCCATGCAAAGTATTATATGCATGCTTAATTCATATTGAATAGAAAACTCCAAACCATTTAGATACCTTGTATCCACATGCTCTTCTATCTCATCATTCTCCATGCATATGGAAAGCTTATAAAACTCATCTGTATACTCTTCTATACTTTGATCCTTCTACCTCAAATTTTAAAATCTTATGTATAGGATTTGTGCATAATCCATAGAAATAAATTTATCCCTCAACTTCTCCATATTTTTTCATGAGTGGATCTTCTCTTTACCTTTTCTCTATATTTCTTTCTGATAGTGGTCCCACCAAATCATTACATGAACCTTTAATTTCATACATGCAAACTTTACATTATTATCTTCTCTCATAGTTCTCCATTTGTAAAACTTCTCCATGATGTTCATCCAATCTATCAACTCATTTGGTTTTAAGTTCCCACCATAATCTAGAATGTCAACCTTGATTCCTCTATTCCTTCCTTCTAAAGCTCTAACCATCTTCTCTTCCATTGATGATGGCTATTCTTATTTCTTCTCTTATGGAATTTATTCTTCATTGTCTATTTCATCTTATACATCATCTTCTGTTCTCTTTTATCTTTGATCAGTAACGATCTTAGTTAATAGTTCTACTTGCATTTGTATCTTTTTCATAGTATGGTTCATTAGATTGATTCCTCCTCATTCTCTCACCATCTCTTACATGTCTAAGATATTAACTTGCTCTAATACTAAATAATGAACCCAAATACTATCAAGATAAATAGATCTCTAGTAGGCCAAGATTCTAAATAATAATTGGTATTAATTCATATTGAATGATTCAAATAATTAAAAACCATGTATAAATAATCCTCAACTCATAATTAGATTTGAAATGTAAAATTTAGAACTCTAAAAATAAATAAAACTTGATATATTATTTTCTCGACTATTATTTTGAGTAAGCTTCTTGTGCAAGTGTGTGCATCTCTAAAAATCTTAAAAAATAAACTAAACACTAAAATTAACCTATTAGATGAATTTTAACTGGATTTCAAGTCTGGATAGAAAAATAGATAATTTTTAAATTTATAAAAATGAAAATAATATTAAACTATAATTTTAAACCCTCAAATGGGCACATATGTCCTCCAAAAATATTTAAAATGTCCCATAACTTGAAGGATAGGTTATGGTTGAATTTAACATTTTGAGACGATCATTTTTTCATGAATATAGGCTCATACGGAGCTATGGATTAAATGTTATGGCCTCCAAAATTTTGGCCTCATTTTCTTCATCAATGTTGTATCTATTCTAAACAGCGGTTATCTAAATAATATGTGTGTGGAAAATATAGTACATTGAGAATACATTCCTTTTTATTTATCTAATATGTGTGTGAATATACCTTTGAATGGACCCTTTCAAATAATTTTGTAATTTAAAATTGCCTTGGACACTCAAAAATTCTAAGGCCCAAATTTTGTCCTCTTGAAGTTTTACTAGCAGAAAGTGAGGTGTTTTTGTATGTATAACATTTAGCCCTTCTAGGTAACCCTCTATCCAATAATTTTTTCTTCTCTATGTTTCTTAAGAGTGGTTTAGCTATAGCATTGGAGAGGATAGATGCCCCTCCATGATTGGTTTAAATATTTAAAAACCTACTCTCATTTTGTAACATTTTTTTATATACATTTCCTCATTATAATTGTGATAGAAATTTGGAGACTACTAATAATAAATTAATGAAAGGAAAAGATAAAAATAGAAGAAAGGTGAAATATTTTCCATTTCAAGGGTTTTAGGTAGGAAATGTATCTCATTTGTTTCCAAAATTATGCGTTTTATTTTTTGAGTCAACTTGTGTTTGAATCTATCAAACCATGGGAAAATAGGCAAAGCTTAGGAAAAAATTAGGGCTTGGGGTTTAGGTTTTTTTTCTCTCAAAAACCATAGGAGAATAGGTGTTATGAAACCCATGAAATCACTCATCCCACATTCTTAAAATATTTTTTATGTTATTTATATTTCAAACTAGAGGAGAAGATGAAAAGCTTCGATTAGGTCCCAAGGGGTTCCAAGCTCACTCCCCTTCCTCTATTAAAATAACAAATAAAATATAATAGGGAGAAAAAATCGGATTTATATATGCTAAAAATTAGGATTTAAACATTTCACTATTATTTATCCCCTCCCCACACCCCTCGGTATTATTTCCAAAGTTCCACTTTTTACATTGAAGTTTTGTTTTTGAACATGGTGGTGTTTGATTTATTTTGATTGTGTTTCCCCGTGTTATATTATCATTGTTTGCTATTAAATATTTATGATTTCAATATTTTATATAAGTATTGGTTCTATTAAAAACCTCTTGGGATTAGTGGTTGATGAGGGTTATAAATGTTTGATGACATCATATGGTTGGGAGGTGAGAGTTCAATCTTTTGCTTATTTAATTGTTGAATTATAATAGAACCAAAATATTATGGTTATAAAATACAACTTGTGTTATTATGATTTAAATATTTCAAAAATAAATGAATTATATTATTTTGTGTTTTAAGTGTTGAAAAAATAAGAAAAAAATGTGTTTATAACATGTTCAAGTTATCCTTTGAAAAAACATTATTTGGTACTCACTAGAATTGATAAAAGATTCATTTTATTCCAATGTATGGATTGGGTACTTGTATTTCTATATGCTCCATAATTATTTTAACAGAAAAAAAATTGTAGTATGCATAGTTGATTCTAGTTTTATGGGTTACTATATAGAATAGTTATTTTGAAAATTACTAATGTCTGATATAATTAAAATTCTTTCAAAGGAAACTTATTTTATGATAAATGTTTATCTTAATAAAATTTATTATATAATATGTTGATGGGATTGGGGTTCCTATGTAAGAAAATGTATGCCTTGGTTGTTTAATATTTTAGGATTGAGGCCCTCTGTTGATATTCTTAAATGAAAATTTTATATGTTTCTTATGGATATTATTAAATTTATTAGTTTCCTAAATTACTAATACCTATGTGTATGATATAACATAAAATTACTCTTATACATAAGGTAAAAATGCCTTTAGTGAGTGTGGATACCTATTTATTAAAAAAGTTTGAAAAAATAAACAAATTAAAATAAAATAACATAACATAAAAACTCTTTACAAGATTTAGATCCCACATGTGAGAAATAAATATTTCTAAAAAAATGCATAAATAAAATATATATTTATAAAGGAAAGATAATGCATTTGTATAAAATTCATTTTGTTTTCTCTAGGACCCACTTTTAGATTAACATAATGTTTTAATAGATATTATCAATGTAAAGGTGGGTCATGTGTGTGTGTGTGTGTGTGTGTGTGTGTGTGTGTGTGTGTGTGTGTGTGTGTTTGTTTGTGTGTGTGTGTGTGTGTGTGTGTGTGTGTGTGTGTGTGTGTGTGTGTGTGTGTGTGTGTGTGTGTGTGTGTGTGTAATATATCTAAAGAAATGTAAATTGATAAGGGGTTGAGTTACCTTTTCACCTCCTTACTCTTTAATAACTGAACAAAAAACTAATAAAAATAGAAAAGTGCTTAGAGGTTGTAGAACCCTCCTATGTTACTCTAAAACCAACCACAAATATTAATTTTAAATAAATTAATTATCCATTTATAAATCATATAACCTCATATCTCAAAAATACACCAATCTATAATTCAAACTACTATTCAATGATGACATTGCACCTTCCTCTATAATTAATTCTACAAAATTATTATGGATGGGTTACCATATTAGTCTTAGCTCATCTAAATCACAAGAAAGTTTTTATAAATATTTAAGAGATAAAACCTCTAAAATCAATTGGCAAGATAAAAAAAAAAATCCCCACTATTAGATTTACTAAACCTTATGTTTTTATCTCAATTCATTGGAACACACTCCTAGGGATACTTACATTTTGAATTTTTCTCTTTGGCATAAGCATAATCAAGGCTATTGTAGTTCACATAAAAACCCATATATTAATAATGTATATAAAATCATCATTAGGATAAGGATCACATATTATTTTATCATATAATATCATTTGACTTAATTTGGACCCACATATTTAAATATTAATTTTTAATAATTCACATCATTTAATTTATATCCAAATATATTCACTTAATTACCATGATCCCACTACATGTCAAAATATATTAGACCATGCCATTTATTAATAATAATAGTGGAAACAATTGCATAAATAAAGAGGGCCACATAGCAACTAGTTCCTGTCTTTGTATTGAAATATTTTTAAGATTGAGTATTTGTCCATAAGCATAAGAATTCTAACATGGCTAGTCTTGCCATTAATATTTTTTTTATTGAATTGCATATAATTTAATTAATTAAATCTAGCTTGTAGACATGTACTTAATAAGTGGTATCTCTATTAACTAGAATTCATGATTATGTTTCCTAATGTCAATAATATTTAGTTGTGACTAATAAATACAATCTAGTAGTTGTCATAACTAGATTGTGTGGTTGAGGTGCCTATCATTGGTAATATTTACTTGTAACATAACATAATAGTAGTGTTTTTTTAAATCTCAAGGACCCTAGTATTTATAATATTATAAAATTATAAATATGGACCACACTAACTACAATGTTGACAATGGTGGTCCAGATGGTTAGTTTATAAGCTAGTGGTCATCTATAAAAAGAGCTTTTTTCTGTTGTTCAAACATATTTTCTTATTGATTATGAATTACATGTGGTTATCTAAAACACATCACTACTTACATTTTGCATTATAATATTGAAATAATTTTGTGCAATATTGAGTATAAGTAGCAATAAAATAAAAAATTGCATCGAAGAATAGATATACAAATATGACATTTGGGATTTTTTGAATTGATGTAATAAAAACTAATATAATATAAATGTTGAAAAGATAAATAATATAAATGCATATGTTTAAATGTTTTAGTAATACATGTTTATGGAATCTATAAAGTGAGTCATTGAATACTAGAGACCCTGTAGGATGAAATGTATAAATATAACCCATTGTCACAACCATTACACCATCAATGTGAATATGTACTAAAAAAATAGAGTAAGATACATATCAAGGCCAATGTGTCAATGAAGTCACTTGCAACATCATTTTTATAATTAGTGATTATAAATATTAAATTTTATTAATCAATAAAATTTACAAATCTTATTTATAATTTTTTTGTTTTAAAAAATAAACTAAAATTATGTATTACATTAACACCAAATAAAATTATTATTATAACACTTTCTAATCAATAAAATAATAAAAAATAACTTTTTAAATGACTAAAATTATTATTATTATAATAATGGCATACTCTGTATGTTTAATGTGTAATCAATTAAATTATAATTACATTATAATGATAAGTTGATTTTTAGTATATGTATAAACTTAAAAATAACAAACTATTTTTTAATTAAAAAAATATTTTAATATAACATAATAATTCACTATAATATTTTTTTCATTATCATTCTTTTTTTATCATGGCCTTATAGTGATTTATGTTTTTGAACTTACAGATGAAATCCATAATAGCTAATATTTGAAAATCTAATTTCCAATCTCATTCATTGTAAAAATGTCTTGTAATCGAGATACTTTAATTACTGCCAAGTGTGTGTCAAGTAAAATCATACACAGTTGAACCTCAAAACTTCCAGAGCAATCACAATGAAAATCTAAATGAGAAATAGAAATAACATAGATAAAATATATCTACCTTAAAATTTATTTTTCTTCATCACCTTACAATCTATCATTGTTGATATTTATTTATTTTAAGATTTAAAATTACAGTAAAATAATCTAGAATAAATATATGCATTTGCACTCCCATAAATCTTTGCAGTTCTTTATTTTTTCTATTTAATATGATTTTAATGTGAGATTTTATCTAAAAATTTTGTTGGTCAGTAGTCAACATGTTGCCTTTAGCCACTTGGATTCTTGTAAAAATTTGTACAATAAAATAATATATATTTTAAAAATATGTGTAATAAAATATTACATATTTTGAAACTTTATGCAATAATTTTATGTGTTATCAATGTTAATAATTATTCATGATGTCATAAAAGAATATACTAAAATAACATGTATAAAATACTCCAATATTTATTTACCAAACATCATACTAAACTTAAAAGTAATTTAAAAGTGAATCCATTAATCATGCCTTCACAAAGAGTAATGATATATCTATATATCCTCAACAAAATCCCCACACCCTTAAATAATATAATACCATCTCAATATATCAATGAGTCCTTAAAAGGTTTACACTAATATCTAGGTATCATCGAATAATAATTCATTGAAATTACCATTATGTGACTTCCTAGGTTTGCATCTTACCCAAAAATCAATACTTAATGCATCAAAAGGCTTAATAAATTTTAAAGATTCAAGAAGGGGATTCGATGTCACATTGAGGTAAAATTCATAGGGTAATCCACCACAAAACCTTGAATTGATAAAGTGGAACCATTAAATTACTTAATTCACTACCAACATGGCCTCCTTATAGTCATGTTACTCTTGCACTTTAAGTACCATAATTTAAACAAGTGACAATGGTTTAAAAAAGTGACAACGATTAAGGAACCACTATAAATCTTAAATAATTAAGCCATACTTTAAATTTCAATATATTAATGATTTTAATAAAATAAGGATTGCCCAAAGTCTACTATGTGAATATAAGGATCTGGGATCATAACATGTGTCATGTTCACAAATGTATTGTGATCCTAATTAATGCAATGTTATGTCCTACTTAACAATATAAGTGACACATGGCTTAAAATTAGGTTCACAGTGTCACTCTAATAATGACATCCATAACACTATATACTATATATGTCTCTTCATATTGTACACATGGCCTCACAATCACATTGAATCAATAATGACTTAAACATGTAGCCATCCATTGATTCAAAAAAATTTAATAATACTCCAATGCATTTGTAAGAATACCATATACATATTTTTTAAGTCTTTTTCAAGGAATTCTATTTATATGAGCATGGGATAGATGACACTATCATCATCATGGATAGTCTACAATAAAAACAAAAAGATAAACTAGATTATAAAAATTTGCATATTTTATAAATAATAATATAAATGGGGCCAATGAAAATTAATATTAAAATTTCATTTTCTCATTTAAACCTCTTTAAAAAAATCATGTGTCTATGCATGTTTACATTGACTTAAAGCTTATGCAGAGTGAGACCAAGTTTAGGCTATAGGGATGGTGACAATTTTTATGATCATGACATCCTAGGATAACATACTAAATTTAATGAAAATATGAGGTAAAATAATTACATTTTTAAATAGTGGCATGAATATGCCAAGTGGCATGATATGAACCACATATTTCATAGATGGCTAGAACATAGTTATGTGAACATTTGTTTTATTATTTTAAGGTTTGATCATATAGATTATTTTGAAGTTAGTAGTTTTATTTGGTTTTTTTAAGGCTTGATCATATAGATATAGATGATATTTTGTGATTAGGCAGAACTTCAATTTTTAACACTTAGAAAACTTGGACCTTGGTTGTTCCTCTTAGTTCTACACATGCCTTACTTCCACAAGCCTTGCATCTGATCTATATTATGCCCTTTGGCATATTTCTTAGTTTTATCAACCATATATTAATGACACAGACATATCATCTTTCTAATAATGTTTAAATTTACTTATCTTCCACCATAAAATTTCTAAACTTGTGCCTACTCTCCTTCTCCATAGCGACTAACATCTAGGGCATATAGTAGTGTCGATGTTACTCTCCTACCTGATGCAAGTGTCTAGTGCCCTAAAGTCATACAATTTATAAATGAAATTTATTAAAATGGTTGGCATAAGTACCTTAATGTGATTTATCTCCTAATATGATTGGTATAAATATAATATCAACCATCATTTATTCCTCACCTATCAATCAGACCAAAAAGAGTAGACAAAAAGCACTCAAATTACCAACAACTTTGTTATTCTGACATATTTTTATATAATTCAAAATAAAAACCTAGATATAGGTCTAAATTAATAAATTAGAAATCATAAGATCATATTTTCTATGTTAAAAACTAGGTCACTATTGTACTTTCATTACACACATTACATGATGCACACATAAACCAACACATAAGGGAAAACTACATGAGGTTTAGGCCCTCTTCTAGAGTATTGATCATGTAGGTAGTGCCCTTTGATAATAGGGTCATTACAAATTAGATTAACACCATGTTCCCACTAACATATTTTTCCTTAAGGTCACATTGAATATAGAAAGCTAGGGTTTTAGAATTTCACCATGAGCAAGAGTCTATGACCCATATCTCAATTCATTAGAGTGAAGACTAAGCCAAATCCAAAAGCATTAAAATGGTCACATATTATTTTATCTAATATTTCATACTAGATACTAACATCTAACTCAAAAACTAGAGTTAATGCAACCATCTTGGGATGGTACAACTGTCGAAAGAGCTAGAGGCACCATATCTAGAATATGATGATTAATCTAAAACTATGTTCCTACCTAATTTTTACACGTACTAAATATAGATTCAAGAATTAGTATAAAGACTATCTAATAATATATTTTATTCCATTTTAATATTTACCATAGTTTTAATTTCTATTAATAGCCTATCTCAGTTTAATAAATTCATCATATGTTACATCTGAGTTTATCACATTAATTGTCATGCTACATATATATGATAGTCATCCTTGTGTCCTATCATTTTTATATCCTTAACCCTAACTACCCAACTAAGGATTCCTTAAACAAAATTAGGGTTAAACATTTGGTGAACCTTGACTTTGAACATCAAACCCTAAGCCACTTAAGACTTGTGTACTATATTTCAAATTTTAAACTTTTCATTTGTGAAGAAATGCAAAATATTAGTGCAAAAACCTTATTCCAAATAAAGGATTAACAATCTTTGATTACTCATCTCAACAATAATAAAGACTTAATAGATGCATTTTTGTATGTTAAAAGAGATGAAACAAGTAAACAAGATAATAACAAATATGCCTCACCCAATAATGGTCAATCCTTAGTAGGTACTTAACTCAACTCACACTACAACTCAGTACATCTAATGAGGGCACAAATTATGTGTTTCAACCTTTGTTCCCTGAAACTATTATTGATACATCTATTATGAACTTACCTATTGCTTCAACAAAAATACCTATTTCAATGCCTATTACTACTCAAAACATGTTTACATCCCCTTTGGTTACTACTCAAATTACTAATCGAAATCCCAGTAGGCCTACAATTCAACAACTCCTTCAAGTCGTAAAAACCTTGTAGGATGAGGTTACAAACATTGAACAAAAGGCTTTAAAGTCTTCACATTTTATAGAATTACAAGATGTGTTGCATAACCCTCTTGAACTTAGTATCTCTTTGCACCGTTTGCCAACTATATTTGTTGCACCTAGGATCATATTTTATGATGGCAAGGGTAATCCTAAACAACATCATCAAACCTTTTATATGACATGCCTTGATTATCCTTCAAATGATAGAATTTTGACCAAATTATTTCAAAGGAGCTTCAAGGACTATGCTTTGAGGCAGTTTTATGACTTACCTCTCCAATTTATGAAAGAATTTAAACCTATTGTAGATCAATTTTTGGAACAGTTTTCTATTAACATTATCGAAAAGGTTTCCTGTACTCAAATTTTAAAGATCAAACAAGGAACCAATGAACCAATCAATGAATATGTATTTAGATATAAGATAATGATAGCCAAAATGACCAATCCTATGTAAGACAAGGAGTTGTAAGATAATGATAGCCAAAA
Source organism: Torreya grandis (assembly GCA_037957365.1). NCBI lineage: Eukaryota > Viridiplantae > Streptophyta > Pinopsida > Cupressales > Taxaceae > Torreya > Torreya grandis. Next base: position 2,973,390 of record JARHVA010001814.1, read on the forward strand.
TGACCAATCAAAGTTTACTTTATCCTTTACATGAGTGTATTATTTTCAATAAGTTACAATATGTTGATGATTTATACCATGTTGTACAGGAACATAAATTAAAGCTTATGTAATTGAATAAGCTCAAATATGTAGAAAACACATTAGTTGCATCTACATCTAGTACAGAATTTATAATAAAACCAAGTTATAAGGTAAAATATCGTAAGCCTACAAAGGAAACCACCACCATGGTTAACATAGTTTCACAACAACCTACTCTTCTTTTCCTATCTAATGTACTAAGGAGATAGTTTACATGTTTATCAGAGCCTCTTATTTAATTACTCCTATGGTTATTAGAGTGTCATCTTATATCTTTCCCTCATCTTATAAATGTTGATGTAAATATTCTTCTACATAAAGATATGATTAAAATGCTTATTGTGATTATAATTACAACCTTTGGCATTCTATAAAAAGATGTTTTACCTTGAAACATAAGATCCAAGACCTCATCGATGACCAATAGACTATATTTAAAAATTCTCCAAAGGAATCTAGTTCAAAACCTTGTGATCACTATAAAAATAAAATATTTAAAAATCCTTTGCAAAACCATTCTAAGAAGGAACCAAAAGTCTAAATGTAAGGTAATGCACGTCCTCCTCCATCATATTATGTGCATCCATAATTTGGGGTTATTGGTACTTACACATGACATATACCTCCTATGGTTCAAGCAATTACCATTTCATTTGATGACAATGAAATTAAGGATGATGACTTTGATCTTAATTATTTATTCCTTAAAGCATACCTTGATAAACACATTATATGCAGTGTTATGAATTATAATGGTGAAAGCATAAATGTTTTCACATGATATTACTTATACATTTGGGATCTACTCTTCACAATTTACACCCCTCTACTAATTAGTTGGATCATTCGATAGGACCTCCCATAAGATTATTGATGAGATTGATCTACCTTCACAAGTCAGTCCCACACATGCAGTTATTACTTTGTCAGTTATACCTTATATAGGTATCTTCAATATGTTTTTGGGATAACCTTGGATACACACTCTTTGATCAATACCTTCTACAGTGTATGGGTGTATTAAATACATTTATGCCAATTGGTAATTATAGTTTCTAGTATTCTATATGAGCATCCTCTTGAACAAGATAAATTCATAGCCATGCATTAATTATCAATCCTATTAAGGATTATCCACTAAAAAATGGTAAGCAACAAGAAATCCCATATACTAATCGACCAGTACTTAAAAGACCTTTACATTCATGATAGACAATGAATTCCATAAAATATTCATCTTCTATGCACCATATCGAGATATCTAGATCACCTAAACATGTTCCTACTATTTTTATTCCAAAGAAACCCTATAATATATAGAGATGGGTTATAACATACCCTATTATTTTTATTGGTACTTCATGACCCAAAAATTCTATTATACATACATTGTGCATCATAAATACTATAGTGATAGATAGTGTACTTATACATGCTCCTTGGCAGTACCACAACTGTTTTGTACTAGGATATGATTAGGGAGATACCTTTGAACATCCTTTGGATAATATCATAGGATGATCTTGTCTCTTCCAAAAAAAACCATAAAAATAAAAAACATTCAAAATTCAAAAACAATTTTTGGCACATACATGTTCTATTGGTTCCTTGGCATCTATGTGTTAGTTCCATGTTGAGGGATAGAATATAATTTAATATTACATACATATATACATGATAAACTTATGGTTGTTTATCTTTCCCTCTACTCATGTCACCAGGATTTTTTGGGCATCCATCTTCTATGATCTTGATACACACAAGTTATATTATTTGATGATCACTCTACACTATCATGTTTGAGCTTACATATGTATTTACACATTATTTATCCTTTATTATATCTTTCACATGGTAATTTATATGATATGTACTTGATGTTTTTTCTAACACATTTGACCCATGCGCTAATATGAGATTTTTATTCTAGTTTCTTATATTTTTTCTTTATACACTTTTTTGAGTGTTTTGCCTTGCTATTGTAATCTTTTATTATTATTTTAATATGCACTATTATAAGTGGCCCATGTGCCTATGTTTTTTTTCTTATACATTTACATATGTCATAGATTATTCTATGTACATTTGAGTATGTTATTCCTTGCTTTTGTAGATATTTGAGTAAGTCATATCCATTTTATTTTTTGGCATTTAAATATATCCCTTGTTTGCAGTCTCTTTGGACCATTTATTTTTTACTTGATTTTGAGTGCTCTTTTATGTGTGATTTTATTCTTTTTGATATTGTACTATTTTTTATTTAGGATAAATGGGGGGTTTAAACTAGGGACCCTATACCCTAGAAGACAATCCAAACAAGATAGGGCTTAATAATGCCCAGAAACCACCAAAAATAGAAAAAATAGCAAGACAACTTAAGGGCTACAACCAACTCAAAAGTATCCCAAGAACAACCACTAAAGGGATTTTAAGGAACAAACCCTCAAACCCAAAAATGTAATAAATAGTAGTGGCCAACAAGCCAGATCATACAATAATTAATGTAACAAAAATAAAATGGAGAGTCTCTCTTTTTTAGTTTTATATTTGACCTCTAAGAGACATAATTAATGAATCTAGTTCCTTTTTACCTCTTATTTTCTTCTCTTTCCCAATCTTCCACCCATTCCCCTCCTCTGTATTTATCAATATGGGGATGGATAACTCCAAATCTACCTCTGCACTTTGATTTATAATAAAAAAAAATTAGTCCTTCCCCTAAAGGTGTGCAAAGGACTTTTGAGGATTTGACACTTTTCTCTATATGATTTTTAGAAGCCGATGATAAAGTCCTCTCACTATTTTGCAATTCTAAATATGGTGTTACCTTTCCATCAAGATCCATAACCTTGAACTCCCCACCCTTGACCAAAATATCAATTGGTGTTTCTGGATTCATTTTTAGTTCATCTTCCCTTTAATCTATAGTTCCTTCAACTATCAAATGTTCTACCTCTACATATACCCACCAATTATTTCCTCTCTTATGTTTCATGCTAAGATAATCATTTATAAGATATCCTATGAGGAAACATATATGAAATCTAAAAGGAATTCCATCATAATCTATCGATTGAACCCATGTTCTATTTATCACAACCAACTTCACTTGAGTTGGAAGTTCTTTGGAGAGATCAACATAGACAAGCAATCTAGCATTGGTAGAATGCCCTTGTTTAGTAGTTATGGAATTTGGACACCAAAACTTTCCAACAACATTACCAATAACTTTTAAAACCCCCACATTCCAAAAATATATGGAAAGGTTTGGAAAATGGATCCAAATAGGTTTTATATTAAACACATCAGTATGGGGGTTAAAATTGAAATAATAGGGTTTTTACACTAGCCAATGATTCTCCTAAACCCATGAATGTGAGAAAAAAAAGATCTTTTTCAGTAACAAAATAAAAAATAGTAATGAAAATACCTTTTACATAGGGGAAAATGGTAATTTTTCCATCTATATGAGGTTGTTATTTATCTATAATCCAAGCATGGAGATCTTGAAGATAAGATCATAAACCCTCAAATTTAAATTTTTTTTAAAAATTGGATAAATGTTCCTCCATACCCTCAATTACTTTTAGATCTCTATTTTTGAAATAACAGGGTTTACTATTGTTGGTGCTAAATATTTATTCCTTAATTTTCTTGAAGTTACATCTACATATGAGGCATGTAAATGAAATGCCTCCATTACCATGGGATGTTTTTTGTTGTGCTCCTTAGGACTCCCTGGAGAATCCCCTATTATACCCACCTTAGATGTAAGCTTAGATCTAGACACCTGTATTATTCTCATTGGTAGATCTAAGCTCCCCATATGTAGATTTGTTTAATGTTTGTATTATTCCTATTAGGATATGCTAATGTAGATCTAGGAATTAAAGTCATTGCTGTAGAGCCACATTTTTCCTTGTATGCAACCATCACCACATTCAAACCAAGTTTTCTCTCTATCTTAGTCTCCTTTTCCCCCTACCCTATTGTACCCTAGCATCTACCACTCCATTCTTAGATTGATCATAGGTTCCCTCTATTTTCATATGAAACTTTAGGTAATTTATATCAAAACCGTCATTATATAACCCTAAATCCATCACTAAATTCGTAATCCAATTATTGATCTTATACTCTTACTATCTAGATTTTGCCATGATATTTATCATGTATTTTAGGCCTATATGTGATGACATTGGTTCTATACACTTCAATTATATATTTACCTTATAGTTATATTTATATATTCCTTTTATATGCTACATGGTTATATTTATATATTTATAGTTATCTTACCCTTTTGAGGTGAGGTAACCTCTAGGTACTATTTTTACCTCGCCTCAAAGGGGGGAGGGACATATTATGTTAGAGGTACAATCACTAAGATGGGGGTGAATCAATGATCTAAGATAATCTAATTTAATTCTCAATTCTTAAACATTTGGCATATATCAACTTGATCAAGAAATATAAACATGAAATCACATACATCCATAGCATACATAAGAGCATACATCACATGAACACATCATATATGTGGAAAACCCTCTTGGGGGATAAAACCCACTAAACCTTACAAAATTGGAATATAGTCTTATAAAACAAAATCTAAAATTTAAACTAACATCAACTGATCAATGAAAACTCATTCCTTATTTTAGTGAGAAACCAATCCCATAAAGAGCTACTTCCCTTGTTTAGTTGAGCACCCACAAAAACTAGACCTTTAGAAAATTTTACCTTGTGAGGAACCAATCACCCACTTAGATACCTAAAAAATCACCTTAAACTCCTATTTATACTCTTTAATAGATGATTATCACATTTGTCTTCACTCTTCACCTCTAATCTCTCTCAAGCTGCCTCTAGGGCTAACTTGCTCAAAGTGCCTCTTCTAAGATCCTTAGGTCTAAATACTTATGTGTCCTCCTACATCAAATTGATTAGATAAACATGTTTGATATTTTTCATACTATGATGGTCCTAACTAACTTTTACCTTCTTTTTTAAAGGTTTTCTCCTTTGTTTTAATCCACACATACACAACTAACATAATTAATCCAATTAGACCTTGTACTTATACCACTCTCTTCCTTTAACCCATCTTGGTAGGCCAAAATGCTTTAAATATTTTAACCACATTTTAAATAGGTCTTTATACATGTTACATATAATAAACACACATTTTTTAGGTCAGCCAATACCTCATTAGCCCCAAACCACCATTAGGTCTTGGTGAGACCTAAAACAAGTAGGCCTTCATACTCGAACGCTACATGTGAGACTACTTGGACCATCTTCATCCTTTACCAATGATTTTAACATATAAAACCTATCTCTAATAGACCCTTTCTCACTCCCTTATATATCCATGCCACCTAAAACACCAACTCAACACTCAGACCTACCAAATAGGTCTCCTTGCTCTTCAAGTCTTCATACACAGAAAATATAGTCTCAAACTTCTAAAGTAAATACTCAAATATTTCACATATACATATTATTAGATAATATAGGTGAACCCTTTAGGACCTATATAACACCTCTATGTGATTTAGACACTTCAACACAAGCTCTAATCACCTAAATCAACTCTCTCAAAATGACCACTCAGACTGGTCACATACAATCAAAATACAGTCAATTTATTTTGACTCTTTATAACTAATAAAGGAAAAACTATGATAACCAACACCTTATCATAATACTTATATAATTATATAATATCTTCATACTCATTTTCTTCCTTAACTCTGAATAAAACACCTTCAACAAATACCTGCAACATTGTCACTTAATGTGCTAGTGTATTCATCAAACATAGTCAACTTCTAATCCTTTGTTCATACTGAATATGGATTGTTAAAACATCAAAAATACACATATATGGTCATTATAAAGTATAAAACACTCTCCAATAATTATTTAATCTTTAAACACCAAAATACTATCAATAACAACTCAATTATCCTTCTCAAGTCACTTTCATGACATGGTCAAACATATAGTCAACTTTGGAGCCCAATATCTTTGACTGTATAAATAATAAAACCTTATAACTAGTGTATCTAGATGTACCTTTGATTAATTTACATTTTTTCCTTTTACACCACCATGAAATTCATCTTGGATCAAAATATATAGCTCAGTCACTATAGACTTGTTTTTCCCTATGCTAATTCAAATGCCAACAATCATTATGTAATGAAAATATTACAGACACGTGTCTTCATCTCGTGTCCTCACACAACTTAATTGAACACACTCCATCAATATCCTCATGAGATTGCTAGATTTAACTCTTTATCATGCATCATTGATCATTCATATAAGCTTCCATGATTAAGACACTTGGCACCCTCGTGTGCCTTCTAAGCACATTGACTTTTTGACTCCAATTAACTTCCACCACTTGGTAGCCCCATGTATATTTTGAGCATCCTTTGACATATTGACTAAATACGCACCATTGGATCACTACTAATAATTTCATGCACTCCATTAAATCATTATCTGATTAGAGTAAATGTTTAAAGTTAGATTTGTGATCTAATTAAATGCTCATCATAGATCTTTTATCATGCAAATTTGGCTAAGTATGGGAACTTAGTGAACTCTGTCTGAGAAGCCAACTTTGTACCTTAATAAAAAATTATTCTCCATATCTAGACCTTATATTTTTACCACATGATCACCTCTCATAGGAGAATCCATCCATATATCAAACTAATTTTGAAACCTTCACACATTTGAAAGATGATGTCATCAAATTGCTTACTCAGTCTTATCTATCAAGATAACTACTTGAGCTTAGACATTCATATGACTATTTTGATGAATTTTGTTCACTTTCATAATCACTCTAAGCACTCATAACATCCCATAGGGTCTCTATAACATGACCATAGTATCAATATCATCCATTATTATTTAACTAGGCAAACACTCTCCAAACCATCAATATAAACACTTTGTCATTAATGCACTATGAATTATGTTGTCTTTGACATCAATGATAACCTAACATCAATTACCATTCTCAATGTATTTTTAGGGGCATGATTTAGAAGCATATTCTCCATACTTTATACATTTTTCAAATTCAATGGAGGCATGTCATATGGACATGGCTTTCACACCTTCATAATTCTCAGATTATTAGTGGAGGAATGTTTTGAAATCATGTTATCCACATTTATTTAGTATTCGATAAATATACTAGTTTTTATATTTAGTGAGGCCATGGCATATGGACATGGCTTCTAAAAATTCACAATTTTTAGATTCAATGGGGGAATGCTTTGGAAGCACATTTTCCATATTTATTCAATATGGTACTTATATCACTTCATAGATTTGATGGGGTACATACTTTAGAAACATGTTATCCACACTTACCTAGTATGCAGTATTTCTACTTTACAAGGGGGCATGTTTTGAAAACATGTTATCCACATTGGTATTTATATCAAATTTATATTTCCACATATATATTAGGGGCATGATTTGAAAGCATGTCCTCCATACTTACATAATTATCTTAATTATCTAAAGCACAAAATTATATGATTTAGATTCAAATTTGTGGTAAAAATCTATATATGGTACCATTGGTATGCATAGTTTCAGCATGAGACATATCTAAGATGCATATGTTATGCAACATGTGCCTAATATTTCAAAATATAAATCAATCTAAAATTCTAAAACTATTTCATGTATTTATACCCTATGGACTTTTACAATTTTTAGTGAGCTAAATTATTGTAGTATTTAGTTCAAATTTTGGTATTATTGAGGTGGCTAAATCACTTAATTTTTTGAGTTTTTAAATTAGACTTGATCATATAAACTCACTAGATTATAAGTATAATTGGGTTGTATGGTTGAGCTAATCTAAATTGTTAGGTGGTAACTAACTTTTGCTTCAAAGTTGGGGGTATGTTCCTTCCAATATCTCTCTCTTTAAATATATGCACTTTATATATATATTTATCCTAATCTCAATTTCATGTCCTTATAATGATACATATTTTTCAAAATAACTTTCTAATAGGCAAGGTAGTTACATCAACGCATAGTTGTACTTCTAAACCTTGCTCTTTTAATTTTAGTATTTTTCAATCACTTTTAAAACAAATTATATGCACTAATTATACAGTATAACATGCTATTATTCTAGGTTAGTCACAAGCAAAGCACTCAAATTTAACTCTAGTGAAGCACTCAAATTCAACTCAAGTAAAGACAAGATGTGCATGCATACCTAGGTACTTCATTTCCTTTAAACTAATAACTTCATTACTAAATTAAAGGGGGAATAAATTCAGACTATATTTTGTGATTATGTAGCACCTTGATCTTATACACTTGGCAAAATTAGACCTTAGTTATTTTTCTTAGTTATACACATGTCTTACTTTTGCAAGCCTTGCATTTACTTTATCTTGTGCCTTTTGGCCTATCTATTAGTCTAACTAGCCTTATATTGATGATACAAAAATCCTAACTTGTCTAAATTACTTAAAATTTACTGATCTTACACTCTTAATAGTTATGAGTCTATGCTTACTCTCTTTCTCCCTAAACACTAACGTTTAAGACAAATAATAGTGTCAACATTACTATCCTACCATGACGTAAGTGTCTAGTGCACTAAAGTCATTCAATTTAGAAATGAAACATATTAAAACGGTCATCCTAAGTGAATTAATGTGAGTTATCTCCCAATAAGTATGGTATAAATATAATATCAACCCTCATTTATTTCTAATCTCGTAATCAGACCAAAAATAACACCTAAGAAGCACTCAGGTTATCAAAATCTTTCATATTCTACCCTATTTTGATATCAATCAAAAGAATATCCCAACTATAGGTCTAAAGTAGTCACAGAGTAGTCAGAAGGTCATATTTTTTAAGTTAAAAGTTAGGTCACTATTTTACTTGCTTTACACACATTGTATGATTCACACACAATTCAACACATAGGAGAAATTACATGAGTCTGAGAGCATTTTCTAGAGTATTGGTTATGTAGGTAGCACCCTTTGATAGTATGGTCATTTTAGGTTAGTTCAACATCATTTGCCCACTAAACTATTTTTATCTAAGGTCACATTAAAGATAAAAAGCTAGGATTTTGTCATTTCACTAAGAGTGATGGTCCATGACTCAAATATAAATGCACTAGAGTGAAAGTGAAGATAAACCTAGAACCATCCAGGTGGTCATATCCTATTTTCATTGATATTATGTACTGAACACTATCATCAAACTTAGACACTAGCATCAATACAACCATCTTAGACTGATGCAACTATCTAGAGAGTCAGATGCACCATATCTAGAATTTGATGATTGATCCAAAATTGTCTTCATGCATACTTTTTATTTGTACCAAATCTAGATCTCCATTAACATCAGAACTAGCTAAGTACTCTCTTTTATGTCATTTTTATATCTACCATAGTTGGAATCTCTATATATAACCTATCTTAGTTTAATAAATTCAACATATGGTACATCTAAATTTAACATATTAATTGGCATGTTATAGATCTAATATTTACTATTGTGTCCTATCATTTCTATATTCTTAACCCTATCTACCCAAGTAAATATTTCTCAATCTAAATTAAGGTTAAACAATATATTATTTTAATTTAACAAGCCTTTATATAATTTGATCTAATTTTTTACCTCAACTTAATTCTTTTTTTAATTGTCTATAGATTTTCTTCAATAATATAGTTAAATTTTATATTATTAAAAAAAAGGTAATTAAATCCTCAATTCACATATATGTTTGTATTGTAATAAGTTTCAATTTCAGTTTCTAAATAAATTTGTAAATAACTCTTCAATTCATAGAGAAGTTTTACATTGAAATAATTTTCAATTTGAATCTCTAAGATTTTATATGTGGCCTCCTTTTTTTTCATTCTAAAACATATGGTGCCATATGAATGTGAAAGGGAATGGTAAAGCCTTTGAATGAATTATACATTTCAATAATAGGAAGAAGATTTCAAAGGAATCTAGCTGATCTTTCCTTGCATCTGTTAGGGTGTGGAGCTAAAAGCTTCAACTATTTTCAGACACGAAGAAGAGGATGCTGAAGAACCAGAAGAACCGGCATCAACAGTATAATCGACATCGGTCACAGACAGTGCAGAAGGAAACCGGCGATGGTAGGGAGTCGGCCGACGTCGGCAGTACCAGGCAAGCAGAGACTGGCGTCGGTCACCTGTGCGTTCCAGAACTGCTGTTGACGAACAGTCAATTAATTGAAGCGAGTGTTTGCATGTCAAATGACTAATTATAGTCACGAGCTGTGTCTCTAATTATTGTAGTTAGATTTCTATTTTTGTAACCATGGGATTCTATTTAAAGACCCATGAGGCATGTATTGTAATTATCAAGAAGGCAAGTAAAAGCATTGAAGCAAGCAAGGTCAAGGAGATCAGCTAAAGCATTCAAGGAGGGATAATAACTCAGGCTATAGATTTGTTGTGTTGAGCAAGAGAGAGAGGGAAGAAGGTCTTGAGGTGTAGCAAGCCTTTGAGGTGGAGGAAGAAGTGGCATCTTCCTTATTTTATTTTCTTCTAGTAATATCTAATACAAGAGTGTGTATTATCTCTCAAATTCTTTGTTGTCTCAAGTTTCTAGTTACTTTATCATTCTGGTATAATTCCATGTTTAATTGCTTATAAGAAAGTAATCAATTGTGCTTCCATTGGATAAGGGGTCACCTATCAGTTGGTATCAGAGCTACGGTTTGTAGGAAGTAGGTTATTTTTTTATTACAGGTCATTCACAAGGTTTTCTGATTGAGTAAGAGTTCAGCAATGGCAGAAGAAAGTAAGCTACGAATGGAGAAGTTTAACGACAAGAATTATCATCACTAGAGGATGCAGATTGAGGATTATATGTATCAGAAGGATATGTACTTATCGTTGGGTGGGGTTGCATGCAAGCCCACAGATATGAAGGATGAAGAATGGAACGTTCTTGATCGGAAGGCTCTCAGTTCCATAAGGTTGAGCCTTGCATTGTCTGTGATTTCCAGCTTATCACAGTGCAAGACAATGAAAGATTTGATAAAGTCCTTGGCGAATTTATACGAAAAGCCCTCGGCTTCTAATAAGGTATATCTTATGAAGCAGCTATTTACTTTGCAAATGCAGGAAGGTGGATCGGTACATACTCATCTCAGTGATTTCCATGGTTTGGTAAACCAATTAGCTTCAGTCAATATTTTTTTTGATGATGAGGTAAAGGCTCTCTTGATTTTATGTTCTTTGCCTGAAAGTTGGGACAGTTTGGTTATGGCAGTAAGTAATTTTGCATCTGCTTCTAAAATCTTAAAATTTGATGATGTTGTGAGTGTGATCTTGAATGAGGAAATACGCAGGAGAAGCACAGGTGAATCATCAAGGAATGCTCTAAGTGTAGAAAGCAGGGGAAGGCAAAGGGAGAAGATTGAGCAAGGGAAATCAAGGTCGGGAAGGAGATCCGAATCCAAAGGTATTACCTGCTGGTTTTGTGAAAATAAAGGACACACAAAGAAGGAGTGTTGGTTGCGAGATAAAGAGAATTAACCTAAAGGTAAAGAAGAAGCAAAGGATGCAAATATCATGGTATAGGATGCTCTCATACTTTCTTTGGATAGTCAGGTAGGATCATGGATTTTAGATTCTGGTTCATCTTTTCATGCATCCCCAAACAAAGATTTGTTCCATGAGTATGAACAGGGAGACTTTGGAGTGCTTTATTTAGGGGATGGTACGCCTTGTCAGATAGTTGGCAAAGGGAAAGTGCAGCTAAAATTGCAGATAGACAACACATGGGTGTTGAAGGAAGTCATGCATGTTCCAATTCTAAAGCAGAGTTTGATTTCTGTGGGAAGGTTGGGTGATGAGGGATGCACAATAACCCTCACAGCGGACTCTTGGAAGGTTACCAAGGGAGCACTTATTTTAGCAAGAGGTAAGAAAGTAGGTACTATTTATCTATCTACTTGTATTACTGATTCTACTTCTGGTTTATCTACTTCAGCCGTAGATTCGAAGATGTGGCTTAATAGGCTGGGTCACATGAATAAGAAGGGAATGGATGTTCGTGATTCAAAAGGTATGTGTTCAGATTCGGAAAGCATAGATAGAGTTCATTGCAAAAAAAGGAAATTTGATGCTTTTGACAGGAACAAAGAAGCCTTGGTGTTTACGGAGGAGATGAAGAATAGAGATCAGTCACAGGGGCTGAATAAATCTGAGCAGGGCAGCATGGACAGAGGTTTGATCCAAGATGAGCTCACGGATAAAAAATTCGTCACTTGCATAAAAACACAGGTACTGACACCGATGCTCCCATGGCACCGACGTCAGCCAGACAGAAACTGACATCGGTCATGTGCAGACTAGCAGGGTCGGTAAGTTGGGTAGGAGAAGTCTGACGTCGGTCATCAGGACCGATGTTGGCAGGTGGGACACCGGCGTCAGCCAGGGGTAACAACGTCGGCATTCAAGGTCAGTGAAGGGAACCAACATCGGTCGGGAGCAGACTGGGAGATGGCCGAGATTGGTCACCGGAACGGATGATGGGTGGATAGTTAGCTGTCAAAGAGTCTCAAACACCCATATAGAGGTCAGAAAAGGTATGTGAACCTTATATTCATTGTTCACTTATTTATATTGCTTTTTGATAGTCAAGAACTAAGAAGATAGAAGAAGCAATGCAGGTAGAATCCAGAAACAGTGGGAGCTTGACATGATTGAGGAGTGTGAGTCCTTGGAGAAGAACCAAACAGGTATTTGTTGGTAGAGTTGTCAGCTAGAAGAAAGCACTGGATAGAGAGATGGATTCCCATTTTAGAGAAGAGAGTGGATGGACACGTGAGATAGAAGGCTAGGGTATATGGTCTTGAGTTAGCTGCAGAACAATAGAGGTTTGACCATTGTATTTTATCTTTACCAGGTTGGATAATATTAGCTACATTATCCTATTATTGTATTGTGTTACTTGTTGCAAGGTTTCATATACAGGGAGTTTTCTGACCTAAGGGTAAAGTTGGTTCAGAAGTATGTCATGAAGAATTTGGGAGCAGCAAAATTCTTGTGGCATAAGTAATAGGTATAGCATCACAGGTTTGCGTGGTGGTTGGTCTTCAAGAGTGACTTTGAAGAGGGATATAGAGCCAAAGGAACAAATTAGATGGTGTACAGGTACAGGTACAGTAGCAGCTGTTTATCTTCAAGTGAGAGATTATTAAGGTGTGGAGCTAAAAGCTTCAACTGTTTGCAGACACGAAGAAGAGGATGCTAAAGAACCAGAAGAATTGGTGTCGGCAGTATAATCGACGTCAGTCACAGACAGTGCAGAAGGAAACTGGCAATGGCAGGGAGTCGATCGACATCCGCAGCACCAGGCAAGCATGGACCGGCGTCGGTCGCCTGTGCGTTCCAGAACTGCTGTTGACGAACAGTCAGTTAAGTGAAGCGAGTGTTTGTATGTCAAATGACTAATTATAGTCACGAGCTGCGTGTCTAATTATTGTAGTTAGAATTCTATTTTTGTAACCATGAGATTCTATTTAAAGACCCATGAGGCATGTATTGTAATTATTAAGAAGGCAAGTAAAAGCATTGAAGCAAGCAAGGTCAAGGAGATCTACAGGTGTAAGGTCAAGGAGATCAGCGAAAGCATTCAAGGAGGGATAATAACTCAGGCTATAGAGTTGTTGTGTTGAGTAAGAGAGAGAGGGAAGAAGGTCTTGAGGTGTAGCAAGCCTTTGAGGTGGAGGAAGAAGTGGCATCTTCCTTATTGTATTTTCTTCTAGTAATATCTAATACAAGAGTGTGTATTATCTTTCAAATTCTTTGTTGTCTCAAGTTTCTAGTTACTTTATCATTCTGGTATAATTCCGTGTTTAATTGCTTATAAGAAAGTAATCAATTATGCTTCCGTTGGATAAGGGGTCACCTATCAGTTGGTATCAGAGCTACGGTTTGCAAGAAGCAGGTTATTTTTTGATTACAGGTCATTCACAGGGTTTTTTGATTGAGTGAGAGTTCAGCAATGGCAGAAGAAATTAAGCTACGAATGGAGAAGTTTAACGACAAGAATTATCATCACTAGAGGATGCAGATTGAGGATTATCTGTACCAGAAGGATCTGTACTTACCATTGGGTGGGGTTGCATGCAAGCCCACATATATGAATGATGAAGAATGGAACGTTCTTGATCGGAAGGCTCTCAGTTCTATAAGGTTGAGCCTTGCATCGTCTGTGATTTCCAGCTTATCACAGTGCAAGACAATGAAAGAGTTGATAAATTCCTTGGTGAATTTATATGAAAATCCCTCGGCTTCTAATAAGGTATATCTTATGAAGCAGCTATTTACTTTGCAAATGTAGGAAGGTGGATCGGTACATACTCATCTCAGTGATTTCCATGGTTTGGTAAACCAATTAGCTTCAGTCAATATTGTTTTTGATGATGAGGTAAAGGCTCTCTTGATTTTATGTTCTTTGCCTAAAAGTTGAGACAGTTTGGTTATGGCAGTAAGTAATTCTGCATCTGCTTCTAAAATCTTAAAAGTTGATGATGTTGTGAGTGTGATCTTGAATGAGGAAATATGTAGGAGAAGCACAAGTGAATCATCAAGGAATTCTCTAAGTGCAGAAAGTAGGGGAAGGCAAAGGGAGAAGATTGAACAAGGGAAATCAAGGTCGAGAAGGAGATCCAAATACAAAGGTATTACCTACTGGTTTTGTGGAAAGAAAGGACACACAAAGAAGGAGTGTTGGTTGTGAGATAAAGAGAATCAACCTGAAGGTAAAGAAGAAGCAAATGATGTAAATATCACGGTACAGAATGCTCTCATACTTTCTTTGGATAGTCAGGTAGGATCATGGATTTTAGATTTTGGTTCATCTTTTCATGCATCCCCAAACAGAGATTTGTTCCATGAGTATGAATAGGGAGACTTTGGAGTGCTTTATTTAGGGGATGGTACGCCTTTTCAGATAGTTGGCAAAGGGAAAGTGCAGCTGAAATTGTAGATAGACAACACATGGGTGTTGAAGGAAGTCATGCATGTTCCAATTCTGAAGCAGAGTTTGATTTCTTTGGGAAGGTTGGGTGATGAGGGATGCACAATAACCCTCACAGCGGACTCTTGGAAGGTTACCAAGGGAGCACTTGTTTTAGCAAGAGGTGAGAAAGTAGGTACTCTTTATCTATCTACTTGTATTACTGATTCTACTTCTGGTTTATCTACTTTAGCCGTAGATTCAAAGATGTAGCTTAATAGACTGGGTCACATGAATAAGAAGGGAATGGATGTTCGTGATTCAAAAGGTATGTGTTCAAATTCAGAAAGCATAGATAGAGTTCATTGCAGAAAAAGGAAATTTGATGCTTTTGACAGGAACAAAGAAGCCTTGGTGTTTACGGAGGAGATGAAGAACAGAGATCAGTCACAGGGGCTGAATAAATCTGAGCAGGGCAGCATGGATAGAGGTTTGATCCAAGATGAGCTCGCAGATGAAAAATTCATCACTTGCAAGAAAACACAGGTACTAACGTCGGTGCTCCCATGGCACCGACGTCAGCCAAACAGAAACTGACATCGGTCATGTGCAGACCAGCAGGGTTAGTAGATCAGGTAGGAGAAGTCTGACGTCGGTCATCAGGACCGACGTCGGCAGGTGGGACACCGGCGTCGGACAGGGGTAACGATGTCGGCAGTCAAGGTCAGTGCAGGGAACCGACATCGGTCGGGAGCAGACTGGGAGATGGCCGAGATCGGTCACTAGAACGGATGATGGGTGGACAGTTAGCTGTCAAGGAGTCTCAAACACCCATATAGAGGTCAGAAAAGGTATGTGAACCTCATATTCGTTGTTCACCTTCTTTATATTGCTTTTTGATAGTCAAGAACTAGGAAGATAAAAGAAGCAATGCAGGTAGAATCCAGAAACAGTGGGAGCTTGACATGGATGAGGAGTGTGAGTCCTTGGAGAAGAACCAAAGAGGTATTTGTTGGTAGAGTTGTCAGCTGGAAGAAAGCACTGGATAGAGAGATGGATTCTCATTTTAGAGAAGAGAGTGGATGGACACGTGAGACAGAAGGCTAGGGTATATGGTCTTGAGTTAGCTGCAGAACAATGGAGGTTTGACCATTGTATTTTATCTTTACCAGGTTGGATAATATTAGCTACATTATCCTATTATTTTATTGTGTTACTTGTTGCAGGGTTTCATATACAGGGAGTTTTCTGAGCTAAGGGTAAAGTTGGTTCAGAAGTATGTCATGAAGAATTTGGGAGCAGCAAAATTCTTGTGGCATAAGTGACAGGTATAGCATCACAGGTTTGCATGGTGGTTGGTCTTCAAGAGTGACTTTGAAGAGGGATACAGAGCCAAAGGAACAAAATAGATGGTGTACAGGTACAAGTACAGTAGCAGTTGTTTATCTTCAAGTGGGAGATTGTTAGGGTGTGGAGCTAAAAGCTTCAACTTTTTGCAGACACAAAGAAGAGGATGCTGAAGAACCAGAAGAACCGCCGTCGGCAGTATAACCGACGTCGGTCATAGACAGTGCAGAAGGAAACCGGCGACAGCAGGGAGTCGACCGACATCGGCAGCACTAGGCAAGTAGGGAACGGCGTCGATCGCCTTTGCGTTTGAGAAATGTTGTTGATAAACAGTCAGTTAAGTGAAGTGAGTGTTTGCATGTCAAATGACTAATTATAGTCACAAGCTACGTGTCTAATTATTGTAGTTAGATTTCTATTTTTGTAACCATGGGATTCTATTTAAAGACCCATGAGGCATGTATTGTAATTATCAAGAAAGCAAGTAAAAACATTGAAGCAAGTAAGGTCAAGGAGATCTACAGGTGTAAGGTTAAGGAGATCAGCTGAAGCATTCAAGGAGGGATAATAACTCAGGCTATAGAGTTGTTGTGTTGAGCAAGAGAGAGAGGGAAGAAGGTCTTGAGGTGTAGCAAGCCTTTGAGGTGGAGGAAGAAGTGGCATCTTCCTTATTGTATTTTCTTCTAGTAATATCTAATACAAGAGTGTGTATTGTCTCTCAAATTCTTTGTTGTCTCAAGTTTCTAGTTACTTTATCATTTTGGTATAATTTCGTGTTTAATTGCTTATAAGAAAGTAATCAATTGTGCTTCCGTTGGATAAGGGGTCACCTATCAGCATCGAAGGCCATCGTTAATGAAAAATTATTTTGTGTTTCAATGAGTTCAAGGATGTTTAGCTATGAAATGGAATAAATTTATGTTGATAAGTGATGCATGAAACCTCACCACCATACAATTCAGCATTAAATTTAATTTGCATTGACATTATTTTTTAGTTAACTCTTTTTAATTATTTGCTTACATGTTATCCTTTTAGAATTTTTGTCTTCTATTAATATTTATTAGCTTTTTTGTTTTAAAATAAGACAAATAAATACATGATTTCAATTTTAGAGTAATATATGGATGATTGATTTACAACTGAGTATTATTTTTTGTTAATCTTTTATTTTATTTAAGTCTCTTCTAGTCATGCATTTGAGATTGGTTATTTAATGTTATAACTCAGATTTTTGCTTTCCTATTACAATAGTTTTCCAATTGGTTTGAAGAACAGGGTCTATACAAAACCTTCATTTGGTATTAGAGTAAGATTTGAGTGGTTATTTTTTGTTTTAGATCTTTCTAACAATTGATCATGTCAAACTCTAATAGTCTTCCTATTCCAAAATTTAGTGGTAATGATTATGATTATTGGAGCATCAAGATGATGACTCCTTTGATATAAAAAAATTATGGAAGCTTTTATAAACTAGTTAAGATGAACCAATTGATTGGGCAATTATCCCAGCTAATGATAGGCAAGCTAAGAAGGAAGATAAGAGGAAGAACTCAAAATATTTATTTCATATTTAAATAGCTATAGACAAGAACCTATTTCCAATAATTTTAGGTGAAAATATAGCCAAGGATCCCTAAAAGACTCTATAATAAGCTTATGAAGGTAGTGAGCAAGTCAACATGGTTATATTGCAAACATTAAAGAGAGAATTTGAAGATGCAAGAAGCTAAAAGTGTGAGTGATTTATATGTAAGAGTAAAATATGTAATTAAAAATATGGATACACTTGGATAAATATTGAACAAAGAGGTTGTTGTAAAAAAGGTGTTAAGGTTTCTAACACCAAGGTAGAATAATGTTGCAATCATTATTAAAGAAAGAAAAAATTTGACTACTCTTGAGTTTGATCTCCTAGTTGTATCTCGTGTGTCTCATGAAGAAAGACTAAATAACATAATAAATGAAAGTGATGAGAAAGCTTTTTCCTCAAAATTAAAAATCACAAAGAATGAAGGTAGCAACACTAGTAATAAGAATAGCCATGTACAAGGAAAAGATAATTTCAAAAGAAATCAAGGACAAGGTAAAGACATGAAATATTTGATTCAAGAGGATACAATTATTCAAGAGGATACAAAGGAAAAAGAGGTGTGTCAAGTACAATAGGTAAAGGTAGAGGTATATTTCATAAAATAAATATTCAATGTTATTTTTGTCATAGGTATAGTCACTTTGATTAGGAATCTAGATGAAAAATAGGAAATGAAAATAAAAGTGATAATTATGCTAATGAGGATTTTGATGCTTCATGTAATTTATTCATTTCATAAGAAAAAGCTGAAAATAATCCTAATGAGATTTGGTATCTAGATTTAGGGTGTTCTAATCACATGTCAAGGAATAATGTGTTATTTTTTACAATGGATAGAAATTTTAAAACCAATATCAAACTTGGTGATGATAAATCTTTGGAGGTTGCAGCAAAATGAACTATGAAGGTGAATACTACATAAGGTAGTAAAATTATTAATTATATTTATTACACTCCAAATTTGAAACATAATTTGTTGAGTGTTGAAAATCTATGTGAAAAGAACTATAAGGTGGTTTTTGATGATAAGTAATGCATGATATATGATAATAATCAAGGAAATAATATTTTTACAATTGTACCTATGTCTAAGAATAGGATGTTCCCATTGAAGTTTGGAGAGAAATGTAATATCCTTGCAAATATGGCACATGAAGATAAAAGTTGGTTATGGCATCTCAGGTATCGACACTTAAATTTTCAAAGTTTGATGTTACTAACATCACAAGAATTAGTTTATGGTTTGCCAAAGGTTGAAGAGCATAAGGAAGTTTTTGAAGGATGTGTTAAAGGCAAACATGCAAGATAAAAGTTTCTAAAAGGTAGTGAATGGAGGGATTATCATCCAATTTAGTTGGTTCACTCTAATATTTGTGGTCCTATGCAAACAAAATTTTTAGGTAAGTCATCATATTTTATTACATTTATTGATGATTATTCAAGAAAGTGTTGGGTTTATTTTTTTAAGCAAGTGAAGTATTTGATAAATTTAAGAGATTTAAAGCCCTTGTAGATAATTAAAGTGGTTACAGAATAAAATGTTTAAGGATAGATCATAGGGGTGAATTTTGTTCAAATGATTTTATGAATTATTGTGATTTAAATGGCATCAAAAAGCAACTCACAACTACTTACACCCCTCAAAAAAATGGTGTGGATAAAAGTAAGAACCATACAATATTTGAAATGACAAGGAGCATGTTATGATCAAATGGTTTGAATAACTCTTTTTGGGGTGATGTAGTTGTTATAATAGTATATATTATCAATCAAAGTCCCACTAGTGTACTTGAAAAAATGATTCCATATCAATCATCGTATGAAAATTAGCCTAATGCCAAATATTTCAAAGTTTTTTGTTGTTTACATTATGCTCATGCAACTGATCAGAAAAGGAAGAAATTAGATCTAAAGAGTGAGTCTTGTATTTTTGTTGGGTACAGTGAACAAAGCAAAGCTTATAGGCTTTTTAATCCTATCACCAATAGTGTACTTATGTCAAGAGATGTTATTTTTGATGAATGTGGAGTGTATGGTCACGACAAAGATAAGGGCAATATTGAGAAATCTAAATATATTGTTATTGATGGTAATTATGATGATATTACTAATGAGCATCCCGCAAGTACTTCAATGCCAATTGTTACAAGTCCATTAAGTATCCCCTCATCTAGTGTGTGTATTCCAAGCAAAATTATATCTTCAAGTACAATTCCATTAAATAGCCTTTTATATAGTGCATGTATTCCAAGCACAACTCTAGCTTCAAGTTCTAGTTCTTTAAGGAAGGTGAAAAGCTTGAGTGAAATTTA
The DNA here is from genome assembly GCA_037957365.1 of Torreya grandis. Classification (NCBI taxonomy): domain Eukaryota; kingdom Viridiplantae; phylum Streptophyta; class Pinopsida; order Cupressales; family Taxaceae; genus Torreya; species Torreya grandis. The sequence continues at coordinate 2,993,766 of JARHVA010001814.1, forward strand.
TTAGTGTATAAGAAGCCAAACATATGAAGAATGTCCAAGAGGTGAGACAGTAAATTATGCTTTAATTACACAACCTAATTTTGAATCATCATGTTTTGAAGATGTGTGTAGTAATGATGTTTGGGTATAAGCAATGCAGGAAGAGATAGATTCTATTCACATGAATGATACTTGGCAGCTTCAGATCTTCCATATGATAAAAAAAGATTGGTAATAAATGGGTCTACAAGATTAAGTACAATAGTTATGGAAGTGTTGAGAGACAAAAGGTAAGATTAGTTGCTAAGGGATTCACATAGAAATATCAAATAGATTATGAAGAGACATTTGCACCAGTAGCAAGACAAGAGACTATTAGAATGGTGGTTTCACTAGAAGCTCAAAATAAATGGAGCATAGATCACATAGATGTGAAAAGTGCCTTCTTGAATGGGTACTTAGAAGAGGAAGTCTATGTAGAACAGCCACAAGGTTTTGAAGTGAAAGGTGAAGAATGTCAAGTCTACAAATTGAAGAAGGCTTTGTATGGCCTCAAAAAAGCACCCAAAGCTTGGTATGCAAGGATTGGTGGATATTTTCAGCAGAATGGATTCTAAAAAAGTAAAAGTGGGCCTACTCTTTACTACAAGCAAGAAGGTAATGATATCCTTATTAGAAGTTTGTATGTTGATGATTTGTTGTATATGGGAAGCAATTCTAAGATGAAGGATGAATTCAAAATTGTAATGATGAATGAATTTGAAATGAAAGATTTAGGTTTCATGAAATCCTTTTTAGGGATGGAGGTTTATCATTGTAAAAATGACATCTTCATTTGTCAATCAAAGTATGCAAATGATATGTTGAATGAATTCAATATGGTTGACTGTAAGCTAGTCTCCACTCCAACTGCTCATGAAGTTATGCTATGTAGAGAAGATGGTGCGGAAAGACTCGATGAGACAACTTACATAAGTATTATTGAAAGCTTAATGTTTCTAACTCACACACGACTAGATATTACTTATTCAGTTTCTCTTGTATCAAGATATATGTCTGAGCCATCTGAAATTCATGTCAAGGTAGTCAAGAGGATATTGAGGTATGTCAAAGGTACTACAAATTTTGGTATTCATTATTACACTTCTAAAAAGTTCGAACTTGTTGGCTTTAGTGATTATAATTAGGGAGGTAGTTTGGATGATCGAAAGTCTACATCTGGTAATTATTTTTCACCTGGTTCAAAGTTGGTTACATGGAGCTCAAATAAGCAAAGTATAGTTGATTTCTCATCTACAAAATTAGAGTATATTGCACAAGTACACAAGCATTATGGCTTAGAAAAATTCTAGAAGAAATCGAGAAACAAATTCATCCTATAGTAATTTTTTGTGATAACATGAGTGCAATCAAGTTGGCCAAGAATCATGTCCATCATAGTAGGACAAAGCATTTTGATTTGAAATATCATTTCATTCGGGAACTAGTTCAAAATAAAGATGTAGAATTTCAGCATATAAAGACTCAAGAACAACTTGTAGATATCTTTACTAAGGCAGTTGCAAAGGTTCAATTTTTTACACTCCGAGACCATATTATGAGTCCGCTCAGCGTCAAGGAAAAGTATGTTGATAAATGATGCATGAAGTCTCACTGCCATGCAATTCAACATTAAATTTAGTTTGCATTGACATATTTTTTAGTCAACTCTTTTTAACTATTTGTTTGCATGTTAACCTTTTAGATGCTGTGTCTTCTATTAATATGTAGCAGCTTTTTTGTTTTAAAATAAGAAATAAATACAATGTGTCTCATTTTTGAAGTAATATATGGATGATTGATTTACCGCTGAGTATTATTTTTTTGGTAATCTTTATTTTGTTTAAGTCTCTGCTGGTGATGCATTTGAGATTGATTATTTAATGCTATAAGCCAAATTTTTGCTTGCCTGTTACAATAGTTTTTCATTTGGTTTGAACAACAGGGTCTGTACAGAATCTTCACTTTTTGCCTTTTTCTTTTTCTCTTTCAATCTTAAAAATTGCCCTTTTCAATGCTGAAGGACAAGCGCCTGCCTTTTTTTAATCAATATAAACTTTCTTTGTAAACACTCAGCATCATGCAGGTACATGGAATCAGACGGTTTTCGGTAGATTCTGATTTGAGTAGGAAGAACTATTGTATCATCAATTATATTCCATCTCGGCGGACACATTATGTTTCATATATTCCGGCAGCAGATTAATATTTCCTGTAAAATAAATTAAATAGCCCTAATACCTTTGCTTGTTAAATTCTATTACATATTGTTATGACAAAGGAAGCCTGTAGTGACCATGTCACATCCTCAGCCAGAAATGGTATCTTCAAACTATGATAGCAATGTAATTGCTTCGCATATACTTCATCAATGGAGGGCTCAATGAGGGCGGTTGAATTTTCAAGTATTATAGAGAGTGGTTGTATGTAGTGCGTTGGATTTAAATAGCTGTATTTGATCCGCAGAACTACAAGTCGTTGGTTTTGGTGAAAAAAAATCGTTGGTTTTAAATTTTGGTTTTTAAATCGTAATTGGAATGAGAAACTGGAGTTGAGTGTCTTACTGTATTCTTTATTTACAGTATTTTACATTGCTTGCAGGCAGCCCAGAAACTTTTATTGGAAAGAAAGGGGGTGAATAGTCGTTGTTACAGCAATGGGGCTCATCTCAGATGGTTCTGATTTGATGGAATTCTTTTGCGTAAAAGGAGAAGCCATTGTAAAGCCTCAAGAAGTTGATAAGCCCAAGTGGCCTCAATTGATGCTCAGTGAAATTAGATCATCATCATCATCAGAAGAGTGTGGAGAAAGAAAAAGGCTTAAATATGTGCACAATTATCATCCCTTACTTAGAAGAAAAGTCCAGCAAGAAAATGATAATTATGATGAGAATTGCAGAGAACAGATTAATAAAACACAAACCCTGCTTTCACCGAGTTCTTCTTTCACAGATGACGGGATCTACAATTTTTTTATGTCGAGAGAAAAAGATTCATCTCTTTACGATAAATTGAAGCAAAATCAAAATATTGTACAGCAGAAAAAGAGGATATGTAGAGAACTTAACAGTAATGAAGCGGAAGGATCATCAGGGCTACAGCTGGTGTGTTTGCTCCTCAACTGTGCATCTGCCGTTGCCGAGAACTGTTGGATATGTAATCCCAACAACCATATTTACTCCTCCTCCTATTCATCCTCCAGCTGTTCTGATCATGCATCACTTCAAATTAATCTTTGAAGACTTTTGAAAAAGAAACCTGCCCTGTCTGTTCTCCGTCATGTTCCTCATTAAATTTTCTGCAGGTGCTGTCATGAATGTATGGGCTCCCATCACCAGCATATTGAAAAAGGATGTTTTTTGTCAAATCCAGAATGCAGTCAGTCAAGTCCTCTTTCTAGTCTTTGTGATGTTTTTAATTAGTGTGCTACGTAGAAAATGTAATGCTCTATTTTTCTGAGTTGAAGTGAGAAGTTCAACAGATAAGAAATACTCTATTTTCTTTATATATATATGGGCTGTGGCTCTGTATCAAAAAGAAGAATATATAATTATAATTGTTGTTTTTCTGTATGTGCACAAGCATGGAAGAAGGATTTTATTTTATTGAGTATTTGTTTTAGTTTTTGAGAAAACTCTAAAAGAGTTGCAGCTCTGTTTTCTCTATTTTTCCTCTGCCTCTTAACCAGCAAAGTGGTATCAGAGCCATGGTCATGAGCTGAAGGTTCTCTTGCAAGGGCATTTCAAGTAAGGGTTCTCAAGTACTTATCAAGCAGAGGCTTTGAAGAAGGCAAAGTTTTCTTTCACAATCAGCAATGGCATCCACAAGCACAAGATTGACAAATCCGCAAATCCCACAGTTTAATGGGAAGAACTATGATTATTGGTCAATCACCATGAAGGCATTATTTTGTTCTCAAGATATTTGCGATCTAGTAGAGAATGGCTTTCTAGAACCAGCAGATGCAGCAGCATACAATGCATTGACACAAGCAGAGAAAGACTTGTTGAGGGATAACAAGAAGAAGGACTCCAAATCTCTCTTTTACATCTTCCAAGCTGTTCATGAGAGCATTTTTCCAAGGATTGAAGCAGCAAAAAAATCCAAACAAGCATGGGATATCCTCCAAACAACATACCAAGGAATGGCAAATGTAAAAACAGTTAAGCTACAAATGCTAAGAAGAGATTTTGAAACAATCTTCATGAAGGATTCAGATTCAGTAGACACTTTCTTCACACAAGTGATGGATTTAGTTAATCAAATTAGATCTCATGGTGAAACACTTGAGGATAGAAGAGTTGTAGAAAATATTTTAAGGAGTTTACCCACAAGGTTTGAATCCATAGTTGTGACCATAGAGGAGACAGAATCTCTCACAATTTTCAGTTGATGAGCTCCATGCATCTCTCATTTCTCATGAGCATAGGCTTAGCAGGTCAGCAAACTCATCATTGGAGCATGCATTCAAGACACAAGCTTCAATCAGCCATGGTAGAGGTAGAGGAAGATCTAATTTTAGAGGTAGAGGAAGGAATTCATATAGAGGTGGAAGAAGCAGCCCATCAAGCTCAAGTGGAAGAGGCAGCAACCATAACTCAAGCCCAAACCCATCTCAAAATCAACCACATGGTCAAAGATATGACAAATCTCAAATTCAATGTCATTATTGTAAGAAATATGGGCATTTTTCAAATGCATGTAGGAAAAAACAATCTGATTTTAGCAGACAAAATGCAAACTTTACAAGAAAACCAAAATTAGAGCAATATGTTCATAGCATGCAATGTAGCACAAGAAAATTAGAAGGATGTATGGTTTTTAGACTCAAGTTGCAGCAATCATATGACATGGAACTTAGAAATATTCTCAAGTTGAGATGAAAGTGTAAAATCAGATGTCACATTGGGTAATGACAACAAAGTTTCAGTTATGGGTAAAGGAAATATCAACATTCTAACTAAATAGGGTGAGAAGAAGTATATTTCAGATGTGTATTTTGTGCCTGGTCTAAAACATAATTTAATGAGTATTAGGCAGCTTGTTCAAAAGGGGTATAGAGTCTTCTTCAAGAACAAAGAATGCACTATTCTAGATAAATTTCCAAGTAATCAGCTTATTGCTAAAGTGCAAATGACAAACAATAGAATGTTTCCCCTAAAGATTAAGCCAGATTTGAATGTGGAATAAGCTCAAGCACAATCCACAATGAACCCACAAGAGGATAAATAAAAAGTTGCAACAGTTACTCAAACCATCTTTCAAGCAGAAATAAAAGATGAAAATTGGTTATGGCATCTAAGATTTGAGCATCTCAACTTTGGAGGTCTAAATTTGCTTCATAATAAGAGTATGGTAAAGGGTTTGCCATTAATAGAGAAACCGAAAAGAGTATGTGAAGGATGCATCTTGGAAAAGCAACATAGAGAGACATTTCCAACAGGCAAGTCAATTAGAGCAAATGCACCTTTAGAGATTGTTCATTCAAATTTATGTGGGCCAATGCAAACACCCTCAATTGGTGGAAGATACTACTTTTTGACTCTCATTGATGACTATTCAAGGAAAACATGGGTCTACTTTCTAAGGCAAAAGAATGAAGTGTTTGATTACTTTCGTCAATTCAAGGCACTTGTTGAGAAGCAAAGTGGGCACTACATCAAAGCATTGAGAATAGATAGAGGTGGTGAATACATCTCAAATGTATTTCTACATTTTTGCAAAGACCATGGGATTCACAAGCAATTCACAACCAAGTACGCACCTCAACAAAATGGGGTAGCTGAAAGAAAGAATAGAACAATCATGGAAATGGCAAGAAACATGTTGAAAGCAAAGCATTTGACAAATGAATATTAGGCTGAAGCTCTAGCTTGTGCAACATACATTATGAATAGATGTCCAACCAAAAGTGTGAAGAATATGATTCCTGAAGAAGTATGGACAGGAAGAAAACATAGTGTTGCTCACATGAGAGTATTTGGATGTGTGGCATATGCACATGTGCCAGATGAGTTGAGAAGAAAATTGGACAACAAGGGATAAAAGTGCATATTTGTTGGTTATAGTGATGAATCCAAAGCATACAAACTATACAATCCAATAACCAAGAAAGTTATAATCAGTAGAGATGTACAATTCATAGAAGATGAAGCATGGGATGGAAGTTTGGAGAAGACAATCAATATTGTAGCCAACTTACCTCAAGAAGATAAAGAAGATTTAACACCAATAGGTACTCCATCAAATGTGACTCCTTCCACACCCATTCAGGTTCAACAAAGTGGTCATCAAATGACACCATCATCAAGTGTAAGGACAGCCCCACGCATTCAAGCATCCACTCCTTCAAATGTACAACAAACACCATCTACAAGTGGCAATCAAGGTGCAGAACCATCAAGTCCACATTCCACAAGTTCAAGTTCAAGTGATATGTCAAATCCTACATTGGCAATCTTGAGGAGACAAAAAATCAGAAGTTTGAGAGACATTTATGATCAAAATGAAGGTGAGAACAATGCTGGTCTAATTTCTCTCTTTGCATTTTATTCACAAGTAGAAGATCCTATTCATAATGAAGATGCAATTAAGGATGAAAAATGGGTAAATGAAATGGATGATGAAATTGATGCAATAGAAAAGAATCAAAAATGGGAGCTAGTGAGCCTTCCAAAAGGCAAAGATGTTATAGGAGTGAAGTGGGTTTACAAAACTAAATTAGATGCAAATGGTGATGTGCAAAAACATAAAGCAAGACTAGTGACAAAAGGATATTCACAACAGCCCGGGATTGATTACAATGAGACATTTGCTCCAGTAGCACGTTTAGACACTGTGAGAACAATACTTGCAATAGCAGCTCAAAAAAAGTGGCCAGTTTACCAAATGGATGTAAAATCAGCCTTTTTGAATGGTTATCTTGGAGAAGAAGTTTATGTGGAGCAGCCACCTGGGTATGAGATTTTGGGTCAAGAAAACAAAGTTTACAAACTGAAAAAGGCACTCTATGGACTCAAGCAAGCCCCAAGAGCTTGGTATAGTAGAATTGACTCCTATCTTTTGTAAAATTGCTTCAATAGGTGCAGCAGTGAGCCTACATTGTATACCAAGATGAATGAACAAGGTGAGATCATAATTGTTTGCTTGTATGTTGATGATTTGATATTCACGAGTGATTTGGCAATTGATTTGTTCAAAGGAGCTATGAAAAAGGAGTTTGAAATGACTGGTTTAGGCCTCATGAAGTGTTTTCTTGGCATTGAGATAAATCAAAATAGTAATGGCATATTCATCTCCCAATCGAAGTATGCAAATGAGATTTTGAAAAGGTTTAACATGACAAATTGCAAATCAGCTCCAACACTAATTGTCACAGGACTAAAATTAAGCAAGCATGATAAAGGAGGCAACATTAATCCAACTTTGTATAAAAGGCTTGTTGGTAGCCTCATGTTTTTAATAGCCACAAGGCCAGACATAATGTATGCAGTTAGTCTCATTTCAAGGTTCATGGAGTCTCCAAAAGACTCTCATTGGCAAGTAGGAAAGAGAATTCTTAGATACGTGAGTGGAACAAGGAACTATGGCATTCAGTATGCAAAGTCAAATGAGTTCAAGCTGATTGGATATACAGATAGTGATTGTACAGGAAGCATTGATGACAGGAAGAGCACTTCCGGTTATGTCTTTCATTTTGGAACAGGTGTAGTTTCATGGGCTTCAAAGAAACAACCAATTGTCACTCTTTCATCAGCTGAAGCAGAGTACGTAGCAGCCACAAGTGCATCATGTCAAGCAATTTGGATGAGAAGAATGTTGAAAGATCTTAGGCAAGAACAAGAAGAGGCAATAAAGATCTTTTGTGACAATAACTCAGAGATAGCATTGTCAAAGAATCCAGTTTTTCACAAAAGAAGCAAACACATAGACACACGGTATCACTTCATTAGAGAACTAATCAACAATAGAGAAATCTTTCTAGTTTTTTGCAGGTCTCAAGATCAGTATGCATATATCTTCACCAAGCCATTACCAAAAGAAAGCTTTGAGTATCTAAGAGATCATTTGGGAGTTCTGGATGGCGGTAGTTGTGATTAAGGGGGAGTGTTGGATATGTAATCCCAACAACCGTATTTACTCCTCCTATTCATCTTCCAGCTGTTCTGATCATGCATCACTTCAAATTAATCTTTGAAGACTTTTGAAAAAGAACCCTGCCCTGTCTGTTCTCTGTCATGTTCCTCATTAAATTTTCTGCAGGTGCTGTCATGAATGTATGGGCTCCCATCACCAGTGTATTGAAAAAGAATGGTTTTTGTCAAATCCAGAATGCAGTCAGTCAAGTCCTCTTTCTAGTCTTTGTGATGTTTTTAATTAGTGTGCTACGTAGAAAATGTAATGCTCTGTTTTTCTGAGTTGAAGTGAGAAGTTCAACAGATAAGAAATACTCTATTTTCTTTATATATGTATGGGCTGTGGCTCTATATCAAAAAGAAGAATATATAATTATAATTGTTGTTTTTCTGTATGTGCACAAGCATGGAAGAAGGATTTTATTTTATTGAGTATTTGTTTTAGTTTTTGAGAAAACTCTAAAAGAGTTGCAGCTCTGTTTTCTCTATTTTTCCTCTGCCTCTTAACCAGCAAGAACAAGAAAGACTTAGCAGCAAATCTGTTCGGGCAGCTCTATCCCGGAGTCGCCATCAGTGGAAATTCAATAGAACGCATCGCAGCCCACTTTTCGCAAGCAGTAAATCGCAAACTGAAGTCCACCAATTCATCTCTCCTGTACAACAAATTTTTGGCTACGGAGTACCAAGAGGATAAACAGACGTCTGAGCTACAATTTGGCGCTGTGATAGCATTTTACAGAGTGTCTCGCTTCTATCAATTTGCTCATCTCACAGCCAATCAAGCCATTATCGAAGCTTTTGAAGGGCAGAGCCATCTGCACATAATAGACTTTGATACATCACATGGCATTCAGTGCTCTTCTCTTATCCAGTCCTTGTCTGAAAGGAAGGATGCTCCGGCCCTTCGTATAACTGGATTTGGAAGAGACATTAATGTGGTCAATGGCACTGCAATCCGTCTGTGTAGGTTTGCAAAGAGTTAGGGATTGACATCCTTTGAGTTCCACCCATTTGTTGAAGGCTCTAATGAAATCTCGCCAGAGAGCCTGAATATCGAAGAAGAGCAAACTGTTGCAGTAAACTTGGTCTTGTCTTTGATTAGGCTGGCGAACTCCCATAGCGTTTTGCATAGCCGATTGAGAGACATTGAATCACTGAAGCCTGCAATAGTGGCTGTTGTGGAGCATGAAGCAAGCCATAGCCCAACCACATTCTTGTCAAGATTTATAGAGTCCCTGCATTATTATTCAGCACTGTTTGATTCGTTGGATGAATGCCTGCCATTGCAGAGTGCAGAATGGCTGAGAATTGAGAAATTTCACTTTGGCGAGCCGATTTAGAGGAGCATTACAGACAATGATATGATGGGAAGAGTAAAAGAAAAGCACGAGAAGTGGGAGACATGGAAGGCGAGGATGGAAAGAGGAGGATTTTCTCCAATTTGTTTTGAGCAAACGGTGTGTAAGCCAAGCAAAGCTGCTTCTGCAAGCGAGACAGCAATGTAAGTCGTTTGAAGGAGGTGGGTTTAGAGTTAATGAGAAAGACGTAGGAAAATCGTTGTCTTTGGCCTGGCAAGATCGTCAATTGATTTTAGCCTCTGCATGGCGTTGTAAAACTTAACGTTCAATTTCATATATAGTCGTCTCGTCTCATCAAAACTTCTTTTCTCTTTGTATCGTATTTGTTTTCCAGGATTAATTAAAGCAGTGCTCATTTACTTGATCTGCTCTTCTTTTAATTGAAAAATTGTGGAACGAAATCAGGTAATTGTATTCGCCTTAGCGCTGAAAATAAAAATCAATAAAAGCAAAACTAAAAAACTCTTTGGTAATCTTTTTCCGCAAAAACAAGTAGCGACAATGAAGCAAATCCAGAATACAATCAGCTCGTCAAGGAAATATAACCGCGAGCGGATTCGAAACGGAAACAGATCAGTTACAAATACTCACACAAAATCTTGGGAGGAGAAGAAAATTTAAAAAGGGAGAGAACCAAGATTTACACCACTTCGAAGCTGTACCAGATTGACGGTCCACAACGAATGGGAGGATGAATAGATAGGCAAGAGTCAATGATCAATAAATTGACCTAATAATATAGGTGCCTTGTGTCATCATACAAACATTTATTTGTTAAAGTTTGATGTTTTTAACATATTTTTTAAAATTTTAATGTATATGTAGATGTAAATATCCCTTTCATGTGTTACTAATTTAAATTAATGTTGTTATTAATAATATTTCGACAAAATGAGTTTTTTAATTTATAAGATATAATTTGACAATTTAATTTTTTATATTTAATATTTTTTTTATTTATTTTTTATTGATATTAATTTCATTTTTAAAAAATTTATATATTTTCTTATATAAACTTTTGTATTTATTTGTAGAGTTTTTATTTTATTCTTATCTATTTTATTCTTATCAAAGATTTGTAATGTCATTAGAAGGTAAAATTTATCTTTTGAATAATATAAAGAATTGAATGTCTTTTTTATACAGTGTTATGGTGTTTGATGGTATGGAATTATTTGTTTCTTTTAAGTAGAGTTCTCTGAGTAATTTATGATTCTTTTTATAGTTTATGTAAAAATATGTTGTAAGTTTGAAATATAGTGTTGTTTTGATAGTTCGATGTGTATGGATTAAATATTGGGAATGTAATCATTGTTATAGACAATAAGCTCAAATCAGTGTCTCTATATGAATGCAAAAAGAATTTTTTGTTTGTTTTGATTTGATTGATATTATTTTTAAATTAATACATTTCTTTTTCTCATAAATTTATGTATAGGTTTACAAGGTTGTGATTTCATTATTGCCAAAGGCTTTTTTTTTATTAGAAGGTAAAATCTATCCTCCGAATAACATAAAGAATTAGTTCATTCTCCACCTTTTTAGTACTATGTTGTTTGATGATATGAAATCATTAGCTTCTTATAAACAGAGCTCTGTGAATAGTCTACAGTTCATCTTAGGGTTTATATAAAAATAAGTTGTGGATTTGAAATTCTGTTTTAATAGTTTGATATGTATATACCATCTTTTTAATTAATATTTTTATTCTTCTCATAAACTTCTATACAAGTCTTGAGGCTCGTGATTTTGTTCTTTATTAAAACCATGTTTTATAATTAGAAGGTAATATTTGTCCTCTAAATAACACAAAGAATTAATTGTCTTTATTTTTTTATAGCACTATATTATTTGATGGCCTCGAATCATCAACGTCTTGTAAATAGATTTATGTGGATAGCTTATAGCTATTTTTATATTTATATAAAAATATTTATTAATTTGAAATATTATATCGTTTTGATAACTTGACCTATATAAATTAAAAATTATAAATACAATCATTGTTAGACAAATTAAATTCAAATCAATATCTTTAAATTAATACAATAAAAATATTTTTAACACTAATATTATTATTTTATATGTACTCATAATTTGTTGTATAAATTTATAAGGTGACGATTTCATTCTTTCAGAAAAAACTGACTTATATGGCAAAGATTGCAACTTTTATAGATTTCCATGTAAAACTAGTGAAATGAATATCTAAATGTGATGTTTATTTATTTATTTGCAATGACTACATTATTTTGTAAACTAAGAATTTATTTTAATTTATTTTAGTTTTATTTTATTATAGAAACAAACTTTTCTCACGTAGAAGCTGCAGCATTTCATTCACATGATAGGCATCTATGTAATTATATGTTAATCAAAGATGGGTCTATGCCGATTTTCGATATTGTCGTTTCACTTTACTCTATGTTGATTGAATTATGGCATCACGTGCTCACCATTGTTTTAATTAATATGGTGGTTCTTTTAAATCTCTCATATTTTCCAAAACCAATCTTTATAATGTGAATAATTTTATAAATTGGAAATAAAATTATTTAAATATATATTGAGATTATAACTAAAAGAAATTGTAAGTGTGGTTAATTATTTTTAAAATAGTTATAATATTGGAATGAAATGGAAAATATTGTAATGAGTATTACATGTTGATTTTTTTTTCTAAAAATTTATTATTATAAAATTAGAAAATGTAAATATTTTTTTTTAATAAAATAAGTTTTACTTTATTTCAAATTTTAAATATAAAATTATAAATAGTATATTACATGTTTTTAGAGGCTTGATGTCGTAATAAGTTTTAGCATTTACTTTATAATTTTCATAAAGAAAATTTATACTCAATTACTTACCTTTACCTAACTTAATTGCTTGTTTTATAGTTATAAATGTGTCTCATTGAATATTTCAAATGTGGTCAAGATCAAAATATTAATGTTTATCTCATTTAATTCGTTAATATGATTAAGAAGGAAAAAAATTATCTCTCAATTATAATTATGTATTAGAATGAGCCTTTCATTTTGTACCCGATTGACAATCCAAATTTTATTTTGTAGGATGAATGTGATAAACTTGCTTGTGACATATGTCATATATTGGTGCAGTCATGTGGTAATGCCAGGTATGGTTGGTAGTTATGTGGTTTTATCTTGAGATATCATCAACACTAATGCACATTTATATTTGTACATTAAAATTTTTGATATTTTTTCTTGATTTTAATGTGCACATAAGATGCAAAGGTTTATGTGATATGTTACCAAAATAAATTCATAACAACATGCATAACTTTTCTTCTTATGTATGTAAACCTCTTTTCCATGGAAATTGTTTGTTATTTCCTGATATACTTGAATTAATGTATATCAATTTTATTTTTTTTATTGTTTTTTATTGTTTTTTTTTCTTGTTATATAGAAATGTTGGTTCACTTTTTTAATTTTATTGATTTTATATAACAAAAAAATGTTTTAGTGTAGGAAAGTACATGGAAATAATTTTTAAGGTGGTTTATTTATTTTTATCTCTTTTTTTATTATGGTTTTGAATACGTAATTTATCTATTGATCTATGAATAGGGTAAGTGCACAGAGTTGGGAGACAATTTCATGGGTATTTTACATAATGTGATTGTATTATTAAATAATATGTTCACATTATTGACATAATATGACCATATTATTTAAATTATGACTTGATAATTATCGAGCCATAATGAGATCACACTAATATATAATATGATGACATTAATAGATAACACAATTGCATTATTGTAAAAATAATACTACAGTCATGTTACTTTTATTTTGTACATTAAAGCAAGGAACATGTAGATGGAGCAAATGTTGGTTAATAGGTAGTGTAGTCGTGTTCCTATTATTATGTACATAAAAGCATGTGAAATTTGGAAATGAAGGCAACTTTTAATAGAAGTTTATATTTACTACTCTAAATGTGAATTATAAGGAAATAATAAATTTATTTCCTTATACTTTAAATTTATTTTAGTAAATATAATAAATTAGGGTCACTCTACATTTGATAGAGTTGGTATCATAGTTACACACCTTAAGATGTGTAAAATAGTTTTTTAAAATCTAATATGGTCAGTACTTAGGCATTTTTATGGTCCAAGTATTAAACCTAGGGATTTTAGGACATAATTTTTGTAATTGATGTCCATTTTTGGTAAATATATAGTCACTTTTTAGGTTTTTATGCCTTCCAATTTGATTTTTGACATTTATAGGAGTCATAAGTTTGTCAAAATTGAAGTTTACAAACCATTCACTTTAAAATTAAGTGACAGTGGTCTTCATTATCTATAATCACTCCCTCATTGACCTGCACTATCCCTAGTCATCTCTATTCACTCAGTCATCATCCCTAATTACTCTCTCATTGACCCTCAATCCTCATCCCTTGTCATACCTCATCACTCCCTCATTGACCCTCACTATCCCTCATCATCTTTAATCACTCCCTCATCATCCCTAATCATTCTCTCATTAGCTCTCACCATCCTTCATCATCCCTAATCACTCCCTCATTGGATCTCACCATCCTTCATCATCCCTCCTCATCCCTAACCATTCCCTTATTGAACCTCACCATTTCTCATCATTTATAATCTCTCCCTTATCGTCCCTAATCACTCCCTTATTGACCCTCACCATCCCTCATCATCCCTAATCACTACTTTATCATACCTCATCATCTTTAATCACTTATTCCTCATCCCTCATCACCTCTAATCACTCCCTCATTAATCCTCACCATCCCTCATCATCCCTAATCACTCCCTCATCCTTCCAAATCACTCCCTCATTGACCCTCATCATCCCTATTGAATCCCTCATCATCTTTACTCAATTATTCCTCATGCCTCCTCATCCTTAATCACTTACCTTGGTGGTGGTATTTTGTGGGGGTTTAACAATGCTAGGAGCTACAAGTGGAGAATTGATTGCTAGCATAAAATATAAAACATAGTGATCAAAATAATGTAGAGGTAAATTTGAAACATAAATATTTAACACCTATGAAAAAATATGGGCCTATTAGAAATGATGTAATTCAAACTTGAAAATCTGCCATAAAATAAAAGTAAGTTAAACCACCATAGCACCAAAAATGGGTAGTAAATACATGAGGATCACCAAGGTATGCGATTTCCTAAAACCAATCAGTTGATTTCCATATGAGGACATTTTATGATCTTAATAATTACATTAAATGCCTTTTATTTGTATGTCTATTGATTGAGTCATCACATCAAAGAGTGGACAATAGTTTTTAAATGATTAGAACAAGTAGTTCAATATTAGAAAGTGGTTCTTAATTCATAAGTTCAACATTCAATGCAATGAAGATTGTCACACTATGAGCTCTCTACTTGTACATCTTAAGAAGTGGGTACAAATTATCTATCACTATAAAAAGGTAAGTAGATAATAGATTATGAACCCAGTGATATGGTCGGTACTAAAAATACCTCTACTTCCCCCAACAAGAAATTATATGAATTAAAAATATTATTTCATTAATAAATGTAGATCAATGGTAAGCCAATACATTTCATCATTTCCAATGGAAGTCATAAGAATTTAATTTCTCCTAAAGCATATTTAAAAAAATTAAACTTGAAATTCATACATCATCCATAACCATACACTAGTGTATGGTCTAGTGTAGGCCTTGAGAAATGGATCACCTAGTAGTGTCACTTAGTGTACAAAATCAAAAAAATTTAAAGATGCAATCCTTTGTGACACCTCAACATTAGAGGTGTGTGATTTTTTACATGTGTTCAACCATATATTTACCATTAACATGCATTCTATGAATTAAATTCTTGAAATGTTGTGATAGATTGTCATGATCTGAAATACCATATATCTTAGTTAGTTCATAAGCTTTCAGTCATTAGTTCAAGAAAGTACAAGAATCTTGTCAGTTATAGTAATAAGTATACTCTTGATGGTAATAATTAAATGTAATAACATCTTTATGTCACCATATCATAGTGTGGTTTATCCAACAATAATGAAGATAAAAAAATTAGCCATAAACTAGGTGAATACAAGGATATCTTTTAGTCACCTAAATAAGTTCCTACATACTCTACACTAAATATTACTATTTATTTGATCCCTTAACTACCTAAAACCTCTTTATACAACATATCATTTCTAGATAATGACTAGATCAAGTGGTGGATCCATGAAATGATGGGTAATGGACACATCATGCCCAAATCATTGCCTTATAGAAGCCAAATTACGTTTGTGCCAAAGTTATGAATCAATTAAAAAATCTTAACAAGAGTAAAGTGAAGAACTATTATCCTAATTTAAATATTAAGGCATTTTTTTCCCATATCCATGGTGTAGAAGTCTTTTCCAAAATTTACCTTGAGTTTGGGTATCATCATATTCATGATAAACCTCTAGACATTTAGAATATAGTCTTAAAAACAAAGGAATGATTGATTGACTAGTTGTTTATGCCTTTTAGGTTAAATCATGTAACAAATTCATTCATTTCAAGATGTTGAAAAACATCCTCAAGCCCTTTACCTATGTCATTTTTTAAATCTACCTTGATGACATTTTAATCTTTAGGAAATATGGGATGAACATCTACACCATGTTAAACTAGCGTTTCACCTTTTGTATAAACATATTTTATGATAACATGATTAAATGTTCATTTTTCATGAAAGAGATAAAATATTTGGGACACATTACACACACAAGGAGTGCATGTGTGAACCTGACCAAGATTCAAGTCATACAGCAATGGGAAACACTAAATAACTTTGCATCCAATTCAAATCTTCTTAGAATTATAAAATTATACAAGAGATTTATGTTTAATTTTTATCTTTTAAACCAAAACACCAAAGTTAGAACCAAATAAATTTTTATCTATTCAACTACAAAATAAATATAATTTGATGAACTAAAATTCAGACTCTATTTTATTTTAATACTTATGTTACTTGACTATAAATTTGTAAGATCATCCAATTCATTTAGCAATAAAATTGACTATCACAGATGGGTATTGATAACACAAGTCCTAGAAAAGAGTTAATTTATATTATAACAGATTAAATAACATATGATCAAAATCAAATATATCTTTAGAGTATATACGTACGTCAGATGATGAGGGATTGATTAGGGATGGTGACGGTCAATGATGGAATGACGAGAGATGGTGAGGGATGGTGAGGGTTAATGAGGGAGTGATTAGGGATCATGAAGGATGAAGAAATATTGATTAAGGATTAGGAGGGATTAGGAGGGAGTGATTAGGGATGATGAAGGATGGTGATAGTTAATAAAGGAGTGATTAGGGATTATAAGTCTGAGTGATTAGAGATGATGAGAGATAAAGAAGGTTAATGGAGTGATTAGGGATAAGGAGAGATGAGGAGGGAATGAATAGGGATGAGTAAGTGACTAGAGATGATGAGGGATGAGGAAAGAGTGATGAAGGATGATGAAATATAGGGAGGGAGTGATTAGGGATGATGAGGGATAGTAAGGATCAATGGAGGAGTGATTATGGATGATAAGGGATTTATTAGAGATGACTAGGGATAGTGAGGGTCTGAGGGAGTGATTAGGGACAATGTATAATGATGAGAGAGTGATTAGAGGTAATGAGGGATGAGTAAGAAGTGATCATTGGTGAGGGAGGGATGATGAACAAGTGAAATTAACACAAAGTGGTCATTTAATGTGTGAAAGTCATGAATATGACCTACACTACCCCAATCACACAACTTTGGATCAAGTTTAAAGTGAGTAGTTTTCAAACTTAAATTTTGACAAACCTAGGACTCCTATAAATGGTAAGAATCAATCTAGAAGACACAAAAACCTAAAAAAATGACTATATGTTTATGAAAAATAGATATCAATTACAAATGTTGTGTACTAAAATCCATAGGTTAAATATCTAGACCCTGAATATGACTAAATACTGACCAAATTAAATTTTGAAAAACTATTTTCCATAGTGTAAGGTGTGTAGCTATGAGACCAACTATATTAGATACAGAGTGACCCTAATTTATTATATTTACTAAAATAAATTTAAATAAACTTATACTTAACATTTAGAGTACTAAATATAATCTTTTATGTGAAAAATAATAGGAACACAATCGTGTTATCAATAACATGATCACATCATCAATAATTCTTGATAACATGATTGTGTTATCAGTAACATGATCATATTATTAGTAATGTCATCACGTTATCAATAGCACCATAATGTTATCAATAATGTGATCACATTACTTATTAACCAACATTCATTCCATCTACATGTTCCTTACTTTAATGTGCAAAATGATAGTAACATGATCATGTTATTATTTTTATAATAACGCGATCATGTTATTTATTAACATGATGAAATTATCTATTAATGAGACCATGTTATCTATTATCATGATCATGTTATACATTAACATAATCATATTATTTTAATTTGAATTCAATTCTTGTGCCTTTTGGCTTGGATTCCCAAGATAAAGGCTTGGATTGTTAATCTACAGCCGAGATTTCAGAGTTATGATTAAAAAAAAGAACAAAATTTAACTTTGATTTCCAAATACACTAAGAATTTAAATGTGAAAATTCAAAAATTTAATACCATCATGACGATCATGCCCTCTTATTTCAAAAAATAAGATTTTTATAATTTTTAGACTAATTTAAGGTTTCAAACTATGTTCAATTCTAACTATACCTTTACATGTTCATGTAATTTGTATTTCATTGATCGAAGTGAAAAAAAAAATATATGGTCACAAACTAGGCCTAATTCTACACATATTCAAAAAAAATAATAAATCATTTTTCAGGTAGTTAGATGCGTCGTACGGATGGATATCCATTTTTTGGTCAGTTTTCAAGATCTATTTACTTGAAAAATTAATTAAAAAAAGTATTCATTTAAAAAAAAAAAAAAAATATAGGTCAAAAACTAGAATATATTATCTAAATTTTCCTTAAAGGGTTTTAAAGAATATTAAATGCTACTCAAAAAATGGTCCACTACACGACCGTCTATCTACTCTATTTTCTAAAACAATAAGAGTTCCTCTTAAAAATTTAGATGTTTGACCTAGTTATACTTAACCATTTTTAAAAATAAATAGTGTTTTGGAAACTAGACTAGAAATTCTACATTTCATGTTCTTACACCATCTTAAAATTTGGAGTGTAGATATCTAAAATTATCTATAGAAGTTTAGATTTCTAAAATTTTAGGAAAATCATGTCCACGGGTAGACCACTTTTTATTTCTCAACTTTGTGCACTTACCTAATATGAAATACTTCTTTTTGGTTTCTATATTTTTTTAATTTATAGGATTAATTTTGACATTGGTTAGAATTGTTTTAGTGAGAAAATTTTGTAGGTAGCAAGTTCAATTTGGTGGGAGACTTCTCTAGGCAATAACAGGTTCAATTTTGTGGAAGACTACTTTTACCTAGAGTAAAATATTTGTGTTTGAATTTTATTATTTTTTAATTGAATTATCATATTTTATATATTTTAGATGGTAATAAATAATATTTAATTGTAATATATTTTGATTTACTTTTATTTAATTTAGATAATAATCAACCAAGGTATAGTTGTGTTTAATACCTACATTATGAATATCACATGACCCAAAGTTACAATTTTCAACTGCATCCACCTACTAATAAAATTATCATCAATCAACCAAAGTTATAATTGTCAACCACATCCACTTACTAATCAAACTATCGTTAATCACTCACTAGGTAATTTGGTAAATGCATATACATAAATAAATTAATGGATTTTGTGCTTCCATTCATTATGAATGTTGAGTGGAGTGAAGTGGTCCCATAAAGGTTGACATCATTATATTGGTCTTTTCTCATCATAATTAATAAGTTCAAAACAACCTTCTTACAAAAATCTAGATTTTAAGAAAAACACTCTTAGCATTCCCCACATGCCTCATTTTGAACTAAAATTAATGGATTATTTCCATCCAAAAACATATTGGTGCTTATTTTAAATCACTTTATGTAGTGTAAATCATTTATAATATCAATCAAATAAATAACATAAAATATATAAATAATATAAAAGTGACATTTAGAATTAGTAAGATTATCATAGTAAAATGAAATAAAAATTGATAGATGATGCATAGGCATTAACATATTCATCTTCCTTGAAATTGTTCCTTACTTTATTTTCCTTACTAGAATAGTTTAATTAAATGCTTAATTTTTTTCAATGTTTATTCAAGTTATATAAGTTACCATGATGTTTTATTGGAATTACATTTTCTAAAGCATTTGCTCCTTACAAGAGAAAAAAATATATAGGACAAAGTAAACATTTAAAATTAGTAATGTTATCATAGTACAATTAGTGTTAAGCTCTTATAATAGTAGTCAAAGAAAGGGAGGAAAAGATGCAAGACAAAGTAAATATCCATAATCAATACACTTATACTCCATGTTTATATAGTGTGAAGTCGTTATATTCACAATCAAAGAAAGATTTAAAAAGATACAAGACAAAGGAAACATCCAAAATTAGTAAAATTATCATAGTACAATGTATCAAAAAATTATAGATGATGCATGGGCATCAACATCCTTATTATCACCCTCTCATTCCTAGAACTCACCCCTTCCCTCTCTTTCCTTACTATATTAGTCTAATTAAATTCTTATTTTATTTTCAATGTTTATTGAAGTTTTAGAAGCTACTAAGGGTTTCTATTGGAACTACATTTTATCAAGAGTTCTCTCCTTTCAAGGTCAAATTTTAATATTGTGTCTCACTAGGTAACCATAAAAAAAATTAAAAAATAAATACTAAGAAATAATTATTGATTTTTTTTTTAAAATAGAAAAATGTATATGATATATATCTTTGTATATTTATTTTATTTGATTATGTAAAAGGTCACAGGTTTTGAAGATCCAAGAACTAATTATAAAGGAGAGAAAGATGTATCGTCCATGCTCAAATGGAATGCCTCTACTAGCATTAATGAAATAGGAAAAACAAACACAAAAATAACAATCCAAGATACCAAAACCTATCATAACCTTACAATGCTACCTAGCTACCACTATCAACCCTATTATAGTTAGGAATGCTTACTTAAAACTTCTACCAATATTATGCTCATCCTTTTAAAGATAAAGCCCCACTTGGGTTGAAGGCCATGAAAGATCGATTCTTTTGCCTTTCTTAGGCCCCCTTAATGTAAGGTCATATTATAAGACTAGACCTCAGATATTCTACTATTTTTCTTTCTTTGTACTGATCAATTCTTCTTCCTTTCTTAGGCCCCTTTGAATGGAGGGTCATACTGGAAGTTTGGAATTCACGTCTTTGCATGTATAATTTAAAAAACATTTGTTTGATTAATATAAATGACTTAAAATCAATATATTTTGAGGAGAAATTAGAAGTGTGTGTGTGTGTGTTCTCTTTAGGCCAAAAAGTGGGCCACACTATTATGATTTGACCTTGCAAGCACAAGAGATTCATATTTCATCTCATTTATCTTATGACCCAATAGAAATTATGTAGAATCATGTGTACATCTACATGAAAGAAAATTAAGAGAAAATTATACCCTATGTATCACTCTAACCTCCTATTCAAATGTGAATCCACTTGATTTACTCTATTAGTGTTTGAATTTCACCTCCTTCATGAAACTTGTAGTAAATGAATCCATAAAAATACTGTGGAATATATATATATATATATATATATATATATATATATATATATATATATATATATATATATATATATATAATGTATATGTATATGTATATATGTATATGTATATATATATATATATATATATGTATATGTATATATATATATATATGTATATGTATATGTATATATGTATATATATATATATATATATATATATATATATATATGTATATGTATATGTATATATGTATATATGTATATATATATATATATATATATATATATATATATATATATATATATATATATGTATATGTATATGTATATATGTATATATATATATATATTTATGTATATATATATGTATGTATATATATGTATGTATATATGTATGTATATATATATATATATATATATATATATATATATATATATATATATATATATATATATATCTGTATATATATATATATATATATATATCTGTATATATATATATATATATATATATCTGTATATATATATATATATCTATATATATATATATATATATATATATATATATATATATATATATATTTATATATATATATATATATATATATATTTATATATATATATATATATATATATATATATATATATATAGAGTAACCATATCACATATATATATATATATGTGTGTGTGTGTGTGTGTGTGTGTGTGTGTGTGTGTGTATATAGTCTAATTTCATCAATATTCACTATATATATATATTAACCATATCACATTTATTTCAAATTCTAATGTTAAAAATATAATGAGTATTGATGAAATTAGACTAGAAACATAATAAATCTTTTGATGTGTATTGGGTATCTTTTTAAGTAAATTTGTGCCCCATTTTCTATGTCCTCCAATGTCTTGTGATATATTTGTCTACTATTGGGTTCCACACCTAATTTTATTTGATATATGTTCTTAGTAGTGATATTTTCTATCATTGAGTCTTTTGATGAAATTAATATTTTTTCGCTTTGATTTTGGTATTGGAAGTTATGTTAATTTGCTTGTTTAGAGACCTTTTTTTTAGTATGTATCAAGATTATACAATAACTATATTTTATAAATCTGAGGAGGTGTAATTATTTATCTTTGACACATACATATTTTGTTTACATGTACCATGATTTAATTATTATATTTACCCTGCCAACATTCATGTATATTGATGGAACTTTGGTGATGTCATTTATAGTTATGTATAATATTTGGAATTTTTTTGAACACATTGTAAATTTTATTTTCTATATTCTTTTTTTATCACTAGTGTGATATAACTTAAGATGTATTCATGTCTACTAAGGATTGAGATATGGGTAAGTGCATGGATATGGGGGGCTAAAAAGTGGACAAAAAATCAAGTTTGGGTGTTGAAAATGGTTCCATGTATGTGGTTTTGAAAATTACATATATGGTTCTTTGACATAGGCTCAGTGGTCACTGAGCCTAAACCATGTATGTAGTTTTATGCATTAAAATCATGTACATGGTTTAATACATTAAAAATGTGTAGGTGGTTATATATCAATAGAACTGTGTATGCAATTTTTTTGCTTTATAACCAAATACAAAGTGTTGATGCCATTTTTTAAGCATCGATGTAAACTGTGACTAGGAGAAAGGAAGAGGAAATATGTGGTTAAAATTAAGACTAGAAAATAAAAAACACTCCAACAACCCAAATTCTATAATGGCACACTAAAAGAGAGGTATGCAAACATGTTTTAGTGCATTTAGAAATAAAATTAGTTAATTTTGTTGTATTTTTCTTGAAATTATTTGTTTCTTCTTTTTTTTAGCACATGCAAAGGATAATGTGCCAAGTGGAAATGAACAATAACCTAACCCTCATTTGTCTCCTAACCCACAAAACCCTTATATCCCTCCTCACCTAAAAAACCCTCCTATCCCTCCTATAATTTCTCAAGCCCCCCAAGGTAGTCAAGAGGATTTAGCAGCCCATATCATTAAAAGTAAGATCAAACTTGAGAATTTATTTAGGACATTGAGGGACCCCATGAAAATAACCCCCACTTAATTTATCTATCAAACACATTGCATACATTATTAGGTGAAATTGACTCAATAATGGGTTAAATTGATAGGTGTGCTAAGTATAGAAATAAAGGTGGGGAATACTATTTTGATAAATTTTCTACAGTTGCTATGAGGGATAAACACAGTTAAATCCCAAATTTTTTCTCTATTTAATGATGGAAAAACTAGTATAGTGTTATATGTGATGGCCAAATATATTCTAATCCACTGGTGCACTCATGATTTGATCAAACAAAATTTTTGGGACCAATGGTGGATGGTCTTTGATCACCTACCTCACAAAAATAATGATGTTCCAAAGTATTTTTTTTAGAAAACTATATTGTGAGTTTTTTCTAAATGAATTTTGAAACTACTTTGATTTCTCAAAATTCTAGGGTAGAATAAAGGGATCTATGAATTATAGGATAGGTGCACATCATTCACCTAATTAGCCTTAGAGAGTACATATTGACAAACCACCTCCTCCTGAGACCTTGCCCTCTATAATCAAGTAGAATTTAGATATTGATACTTTGCATGTGCTTAAGTAACTTAATGACACCCTCATTCATCATACGAGCCAAGTTTCTCATAAACCTATTGGTAAGGGTATACATAACAAGGCTTTGTCTAGTGTTTCTACTTGATGAGCTCACTATTGTAGATCATGTGGTGATATATACACTGGACTTTAGGAGGAGGAGGAAGAGGAGGAGTATATCATACAACCCACTCATGGTGTTATTTTTGTGTGCCTAGATGATATTTATCTCACTATGTTTCAATCATCTACATTTTATCTATATACATTAGCTACAACCTCCCAATTATCTTTAATCTTTTACTTGTAAAAAAATGTCAGACTTGTTAAATTTTAAATATTTATATAATTTAAAAGGTAATAATCATTTTTCATGTAGAAATATCAATAATGTATATGAAATTTATTATGTCACAATAGGATTATGGATGCCACATGAGCACATGGGTTATTTCTACTATGCATGTATATACCTATACAGAGGTGATTTTTAAGGATTAATTAGTGTTATGATTCATTGCATTTATATGTTATTTTATATATATGTTGAAGTGACTAACAATGATATTTTATTTATTTAATTGATGACCACACTAGACCCTATGCCATTTATTCAAGAGGGATCAAATGTAGGTGTTGTTGTTACTATTTCATATGCATAGAAACTCACTAAGGAACATGAGAGGTATTGTAATGTTTAAGTGTAAAAATGGATGTGTTTTTTTTAGTTGTCCTCTATACTTATGCACATAGTTTATGAATGAAACAATTGTCTATGTAGACTCCTATGGTGATGTCTTTTGGTCCTATTGAAATTATTAGTAGGCATGACATGGTACATCTGACAATTTAGATTTTAAATTTTTTTAATTATATTTCAATGAGTTAGTCAATTATATTAAATGTTTATTAGTTACTTTTGAATTTTTATTTTGTATATATATACATTTACAGGGACCTAGACTTTATGTTATCATGAGCACATCACTAACTCCTATTGGTGATTTGTTTCATACTCATGTTTGCCAATATGATCCTATCATTGACCCTATTGAGTGCTAGTCATAAATGTTAGGTTGTGGAGCTAAAAGCTTCACTGATGCAGACATGGAGGAGGTTGCAGGATGAGTTGCTGAGTGTCACGGAGACTGGCGTTTGGTTTGGCCAACCGACATCGGCAGTATTAGACAAGGAAGCAACCGACGTTGGTCATATATCGGCCGGCGTCGGCGACCCCAGACGGATAGGGACCGACGTCGGTCGCCTGTGTGGTTCGACTGCGAGCTAATTATGGGAAGTTAGCTAACGAACCAAGTGTTTGCATGAAGAGAGCTATTTTTAGACTGAGAGCTGCAGATCTAATTATTGTAATTAGATGTCTAATCATTGTTTGGATGAGATCTATATAATAGACTCATGGTTGTATTGGAAAAGTGTTCTAGTTTGAGTTGAGAAAAGTTTGCTCCTTCTGTGTGTGAAGTGAGTAAGGGTGCTCCTCCTAGTTCCCTTTCAGTGCCAAGCTTGGTACTGGTTGGAGAATCATAAGGACTTGGTGAGGCAAGGACAAGGGTTCTTCAGGGTGTAGAGTGATCTACATGGTAAGTAAGATTGTTGATCTGCAGGTGTATGTGTGTGCAAGGTCAAGGTTCACAGAGGAGCAGAACCGTGTTTGATTTGCAGGTGTGCAGGATCATATAGACAGCAACACAACAGGGAGCAGTATCAGGTAGGATCTACTTGGAGTACAGGTGTGTACTCGGATAGAGCAAGAGAGGAAGGCAAGGGAGTTCCTTCCATAAGTATGGTCTGTTGAAGTGCAGGTATTGCAGGTTCATGGGAGATCTACTTGAAGTACATTGAGTACTTGTGGAGCACGTGGAGTGCTTGTGGAGTGCGTGTAACACTTGTGGTGTGCGTGGAGCACAGGAGGTGAACACCAACTCTGTATTTTGAGTTGGGTGTTGGGACCTGAGAGGGAGAGCTTTGGGGAGAAGATTTACTGTTCACTTGAGGTGTGGGAAACCTCTGTAAGGTGGTGGAGAAGAAGTGGCATCTTCTTTATTGTATTCTTTTCTGTATAAAGTGTTAATACAAGTTGTGTATTGTCTCTCATATCTTGTGTTATTTTGAATTCTAGTTACTTGGTGAATCTGGTTAATTTCCGCATATTAAGTTGCTTGGTTTAGTAATCAATTGTGTGCTTCCGGTTTATTTCTCCCAACAAGTGGTATCAGAGCTAAGGTTGCAGGAAGCAGGTTTTGTGTTTGGTTACAGGGCACTCTCAGGGGTTTTTGATTGGGTGGGAGTAGAGCAGTGGCAGATGAAAGTAAGCTAAGAATGGAGGAGTTGAAAAGCACAGATGGTCACTCACGGTCCTATGGAAAGAAAGAGCAGGTAAAAGATTATTGTTGGTTGGTAGCAGATCAGCATGAAGAAACTGAAGAAGCAGATGTTGCAAGTGTTATTACACAGGATGTTCTTGGAGGTTTCTTGGATAAAGTTGAATCTTGGATAAAAGATTCGGTTGCCTCTTTCCATGCAGCCCTAAGTAGAGGAGCTGGTGAGCCTTGCCAAAGGATTGGCAAAGGGGAAGTGAAGCTGAAATTGTAGGCGGCCAACACACAGGTGTTGATGAAGGTCATGCAGGTCCCAGGTTTGGAGATATGGCTAATTTCTTCAGAAAGATTGGGTGATGAGAGATGCACAAGAACTCTCACAGTGGATGCACTTGAATTAGCTGGTGATAAGAAAATAGGTACCCTTTATCTACTTGTTTATATTACTGATTCTTCTTTTGTTGCAGAGACGTGGCTTTGCAGGCTTGGTCACATGAGCAGGAAGGAGATGCATGTTCTTAAGCGAAAGACAGATATATTTGACAGGCTTAAGAACTGGAAAGCCTTGGTGTTTATGGAGGAGATGGCAAACAGAACCCAGTGGATGTGGCTGGATACTTCTGAGCAGAGCAGTTTGGACATGGGTTTTGATTCAAAGAAGCTCGCGGGTAAAAAGTCATCACTCACAGGCGAACATAGGTACCGATGTCGGTCAAGAGGAACCGGCATCAAATAGACAGGTGCCGATGTCGATCATGTGCAGATCGAAGCCAGTGATGTCGGGCAGGGTAAGACCGACGTCGGTCAGGGGACCGACGTCAGCATAATGTAAGACCGATGTCGGTCAGAGGACCGACGTCGGTAGCAAGGACACCGTAGGGTCGGTAGTCAGGGACAGATGCATGGAACCGACGTCGGTCGGATGCAGACTGTGGAGTGACCGAGGTCGGTCACTGTAACAGATTTTGGGTGGACAGCAAGCTGTCAAGGAGTCTCAAACACCCATACGGAGGACTGAAGACGTAAGTAGGCCCTCAAATTCGTTGTTCCTCTTCTTTATACATGTTGCTGATTGTAGAGCAGGTAGGATCCAGGAAACAGGTGTGAGCTTGGCATGGATGAGGATGTGATTCCTTGGAGGAGAACCAGACAGGTGTGTTTTGGTAGGGTTGCCAGCAGGTATGAAAGCACAGAGACGAATGAATACCTTAGTAGAAGAATAGAGAGAACGGATACATGAGACGGAAGACTAGGTATATGGTCTTGTGGAGCTGCAGGACAGTGGTACAGGTTTTGACAGGTGGAGGACGGAGCATGGCTTCAGTCAATGTCAGGTAACTACTGTGGTCTGCCTTACCAGGGGGATGATGAGTCATGACATCATTTTATTACTGTATGTGGATAGTATGCTAGCTAGCAAGGGTGTACATATAGGGTTTCGCTGAGCTAAGGGTAAGATTAGTTCAGTGGCATGTCATGAGGAGTTTGGAGCAGCAGAATTCTTTGACATGGGAGACATGGAGATCACAGGTTGATTTTGTCTCGAGTGGGAGCTGATGTGAATCAGGTGTTGGCGAGGTTTAGGATGCAGAGCCGGAGCACACTAAGGGCTGGATAGGTACAGTGTCTGAAATCACATAAGGTCTGGTATAGACCTGAGTATTCCCATGCAGTGGGAGCTGTCAGAGAGTTAGGAGCCAATTCAGAGAAGTGGATTCTCAGGTATTTGAGAGGGACCGGCAGCAAGGATTCGTGCTATGCAGGGTCAGGACTTCACTACATGTGTTTGTAGGTTCGGATGTGGCAGGGTACTCGGATGACAGGAGGTACATCACAGGTTGTGTGGTGGGTTGTCTTCAGGATTGAGCTTGAAGAGGGATACAAACTAGGAAATAGATTAGACAGAGTACAGGTATAGGTACAGTGCAGCTATTTATCTCCAAGTGGGAGATTGTTAGGTTGTGGAGCTAAAAGCTTCACTGATGTAGACATGGAGGAGGTTGCAGGATGAGTTGCTGAGTGTCACGGAGACTAGCGTTTGGTTTGGCCAACCGACGTCGGCAGTATTAGACAAGGAAGCAACTGACGTCAGTCATATATCAGCCAGCGTCAGCGACCCTAGGCAGACAGGGACCGACGTCGGTCGCCTGTGTGGTTCGACTGCAAGCTAATTATGGGCAGTTAGCTAACGAACCAAGTGTTTGCATGAAGAGAGCTATTTTTAGACTGAGAGCTGCGGATCTAATTATTGTAATTAGATGTCTAATCATTGTTTGGATGAGATCTATATAATAGACTCATGGTTGTATTGGAAAAGTGTTCTAGTTTGAGTTGAGCAAAGTTTGCTCCTTCTGTGTGTGAAGTGAGTAAGGGTGCTCCTCCTAGTTCCCTATCAGTGCCAAGCTTGGTACTGGTTGGAGAATCATAAGGACTTGGTGAGGCAAGGACAAGGGTTCTTCAGGGTGTAGAGTGATCTACATGGTAAGTAAGATCGTTGATCTGCAGGTGTATGTGTGTGCAAGGTCAAGGTTCACAGAGGAGCAGAACCGTGTTTGATTTGCAGGTGTGTAGGATCATATAGAGAGCAACACAATAGGGAGCAGTATCAGGCAGGATCTACTTGGAGTATAGGTGTGTACTCGGATAGAGCAAGAGAGGAAGGCAAGGGAGTTCCTTCCATAAGTATGGTCTGTTGAAGTGCAGGTATTGCAGGTTCATGGGAGATCTACTTGAAGTACATTGAGTACTTGTGGAGCACGTGGAGTGCTTGTGGAGTGCGTGTAGCACTTGTGGTGTGCGTGGAGCATAGGAGGTGAACACCAACTCTGTATTTTGAGTTGGGTGTTGGGACCTGAGAGGGAGAGCTTTGGGGAGAAGATTTACTGTTCACTTGAGGTGTGGGAAACCTCTGTAAGGTGGTGGAGAAGAAGTGGCATCTTCTTTATTGTATTCTTTTCTGTATAAAGTGTTAATACAAGTTGTGTATTGTCTCTCATATCTTTTTTTATTCTGAATTCTAGTTACTTGGTGAATCTGGTTAATTTACGCATATTAAGTTGCTTGGTTTAGTAATCAATTGTGTGCTTCTGGTTTATTTCTCCCAACAAGTGATATCAGAGCTAAGGTTGCAGGAAGCAGGTTTTGTGTTTGGTTACAGGGCACTCTCAGGGGTTTCTGATTGAGTGGGAGTAGAGCAGTGGTAGATGAAAGTAAGCTAAGAATGGAGGAGTTGAAAAGCACAGATGGTCACTCACGGTCCTATGAAAAGAAAGAGCAGGTAAAAGATTATTGTTGGTTGGTAGCAGATCAGCATGAAGAAACTGAAGAAGCAGATGTTGCAGGTGTTATTGCACAGGATGTTCTTGGAGGTTTCTTGGATAAAGTTGAATCTTGGATAAAAGATTCGGTTGCCTCTTTCCATGCAGCCCTAAGTAAAGGAGCTGGTGAGCCTTGCCAAAGGATTGGCAAAGGGGAAGTGAAGCTGAAATTGCAGGCGGCCAACACACAGGTGTTGATGAAGGTCATGCAGGTCCCAGGTTTGGAGATATGGCTAATTTCTTCAGAAATATTGGGTGATGAGAGATGCACAAGAACTCTCACAGCGGATGCACTTGAATTAGCTGGTGGTAAGAAAATAGGTACCCTTTATCTACTTGTTTATATTACTGATTCTTCTTTTGTTGCGGAGACGTGGCTTCGTAGGCTTGGTCACATGAGCAGGAAGGAGATGCATGTTCTTAAGCGAAAGATAGATATTTTTGACAGGCTTAGGAACTGGAAAGCCTTGGTGTTTATGGAGGAGATGGCAGACAGAACCCAGTGGATGTGGCTGGATACTTCTGAGCAGAGCAGTTTGGACATGGGTTTTGATTCAAAGAAGCTTGCGGTTAAAAAGTCATCACTCACAGGCGAACATAGGTACCGATGTCGGTCAAGAGGAATCGGCGTCGAACAGACAGGTGCCGATGTCGGTCATGTGCAGACCGAAGCCGGCGATGTCGGGCAGGGTAAGACCGATGTCGGTCAGGGGACCGACGTCGGCATAATGTAAGACCGATGTCGGTCAGAGGACCGACGTCGGTAGCAGGGACACTGCAGGGTCGGTAGTCAGGGACAGATGCATGGAACCGACGTCAGTCGGATGCAGACTGTGGAGTGACCGAGGTCGGTCACTGTAACGGATTTTGGGTGGATAGCAAGCTGTCAAGGAGTCTCAAACACCCATACGGAGGACTGAAGATGTAAGTAGGCCCTCAAATTCGTTGTTCCTCTTCTTTATACATGTTGTTGATTGTAGAGCAGGTAGGATCCAGGAAATAGGTGTGAGCTTGGCATGGATGAGGATGTGATTCCTTGGAGGAGAACTAGACAGGTGTGTTTTGGTAGGGTTGCCAGCAGGTATGAAAGCACAGAGACGAATGGATACATGAGACGGAAGACCAGGTATATGGTCTTGTGGAGCTGCAAGACAGTGGTACAGGTTTTGACAGGTGGAGGACGGAGCATGGCTTCAGTCAATGTCAGGTAACTACTGTGGTCTGCCTTACCAGGGGGATGATGAGTCATGACATCATTCTATTACTGTATGTGGATAGTATGCTAGCTAGCAGGGGTGTACATATAGGGTTTTGCTGAGCTAAGGGTAAGATTAGTTCAGTGGCATGTCATGAGGAGTTTGGAGCAGCAGAATTCTTTGACATGGGAGACATGGAGATCATAGGTTGATTTTGTCTCGAGTGGGAGCTGATGTGAATCAGGTGTTGGTGAGGTTCAGGATGCAGAGCCGGAGCACACTAAGGGATGGACAGGTACAGTGTCCAAAATCACATAAGGTCTGGTATAGACCTGAGTATTCCCATGCAGTGGGAGTTGTCAGAGAGTTAGGAGCCAATTCAGAGAAGTGGATTCTCAGGTATTTGAGAGGGACCGGCAGCAAGGATTCGTGCTATGCAGGTTCAGGACTTCACTACATGTGTTTGTAGGTTCGGATGTGGCAGGGTACTCGGATGATAGGAGGTACATCACAGGTTATGTGGTGGGTTGTCTTCAGGATTGAGCTTGAAGAGGGATACAAACCAGGAAATAGATTAGACGGAGTACAGGTACAGGTACAGTGCAGCTATTTATCTCCAAGTGGGAGATTGTTAGGTTGTGGAGCTAAAAGCTTCACTAATGCAGACATGGAGGAGGTTGCAGGATGAGTTGCTGAGTGTCACGGAGACTGGCATTTGGTTTGGCCAACCGACGTCGGCAGTATTAGACAAGGAAGCAACCGACGTCGGTCATATATTGGACGGCGTCAGCGACCCCAGGCGGACAGGGACCGACGTCAGTCGTCTGTGTGGTTCGACTGTGAGCTAATTACGGGCAGTTAGCTAACGAACCAAGTGTTTGCATGAAGAGAGCTATTTTTAGACTAAGAGCTGCAGATCTAATTATTGTAATTAGATGTCTAATCATTGTTTGGATGAGATCTATATAATAGACTCATGGTTGTATTGGAAAAGTGTTCTAGTTTGAGTTGAGCAAAGTTTGCTCCTTCTGTGTGTGAAGTGAGTAAGGGTGCTCCTCCTAGTTCCCTATCAGTGCCAAGCTTGGTACTGGTTGGAGAATCATAAGGAATTGGTGAGGCAAGGACAAGGGTTCTTCAGGGTGTAGAGTGATCTACATGGTAAGTAAGATCGTTGATCTGCAGGTGTATGTGTGTGCAAGGTCAAGGTTCACAGAGGAGCAGAACCGTGTTTGATTTGCAGGTGTGCAGGATCATATAGATAGCAACACAACAGGGAGCAGTATCAGGCAGTATCTACTTGGAGTACAGGTGTGTACTCGAATAGAGCAAGAGAGGAAGGCAAGGGAGTTCCTTCCATAAGTATGGTCTGTTGAAGTGCAGGTATTGCAGGTTCATGGGAGATCTACTTGAAGTACATTGAGTACTTGTGGAGCACGTGGAGTGCTTGTGGAGTGCGTGTAGCACTTGTGGTGTGCGTGGAGCACAGGAGGTGAACCCCAACTCTGTATTTTGAGTTGGGTGTTGGGACCTGAGAGGGAGAGCTTTGGGGAGAAGATTTACTGTTCACTTGAGGTGTGGGAAACCTCTGTAAGGTGGTGGAGAAGAAGTGGCATCTTCTTTATTGTATTCTTTTCTGTATAAAGTGTTAATACAAGTTGTGTATTGTCTCTCATATCTTGTGTTATTCTGAATTCTAGTTACTTGGTGAATCTGGTTAATTTCCGCATATTAAGTTGCTTGGTTTAGTAATCAATTGTGTGCTTCTGGTTTATTTCTCCCAACAAGTGATATCAGAGGTAAGGTTGCAGGAAGCAGGTTTTGTGTTTGGTTACAGGGCACTCTCAGGGGTTTCTGATTGAGTGGGAGTAGAGCAGTGGCAGATGAAAGTAAGCTAAGAATGGAGGAGTTGAAAAGCACAGATGGTCACTCACGGTCCTATGGAAAGAAAGAGCAGGTAAAAGATTATTGTTGGTTGGTAGCAGATCAACATGAAGAAACTGAAGAAGCAGATGTTGCAGGTGTTATTGCACAGGATGTTCTTGGAAGTTTCTTGGATAAAGTTGAATCTTGGATAAAAGATTCGGTTGCCTCTTTCCATGCAGCCCTAAGTAAAGGAGCTAGTGAGCCTTGCCAAAGGATTGGCAAAGGGGAAGTGAAGCTGAAATTGCAGGTGGCCAACACACAGGTGTTGATGAAGGTCATGCAGGTCCCAGGTTTGGAGATATGGCTAATTTCTTCAGAAAGATTGGGTGATGAGAGATGCACAAGAACTCTCACAGCGGATGCACTTGAATTAGCTGGTGGTAAGAAAATAGGTACCCTTTATCTACTTGTTTATATTACTGATTCTTCTTTTGTTGCGGAGACGTGGCTTCGTAGGCTTGGTCACATGAGCAGGAAGGAGATGCATGTTCTTAAGCGAAAGACAGATATATTTGACAGGCTTAAGAACTGGAAAGCCTTGGTGTTTAGGGAGGAGATGGCGGACAGAACCCAGTGGATGTGGCTGGATACTTCTGAGCAGAGCAGTTTGGACATGGGTTTTGATTCAAAGAAGCTTGCGGGTAAAAATTCATCACTCACAGGCGAACATAGGTACCGATGTCGGTCAAGAGGAATCGGCGTCGAACAGACAGGTGCCGATGTCGGTCATGTGCAGACCGAAGCCGGCGATGTCGGGCAGGGTAAGACCGACGTCGGTTAGGGGACCGACGTCGGCATAATGTAAGACCGATGTCGTCAGAGGACCGACGTCGGTAGCAGGGACACTGCAGGGTCGGTAGTCAGGGACAGATGCATGGAACCGACGTCGGTCGGATGCAGACTGTGGAGTGACCGAGGTCGGTCACTGTAACGGATTTTGGGTGGATAGCAAGCTGTCAAGGAGTCTCAAACACCCATACGGAGGACTGAAGACGTAAGTAGGCCCTCAAATTCATTGTTCCTCTTCTTTATACATGTTGCTGATTGTAGAGCAGGTAGGATCCAGGAAACAGGTGTGAGCTTGGCATGGATGAGGATGTGATTCCTTGGAGGAGAACCAGACAGGTGTGTTTTGGTAGGGTTGCCAGCAGGTATGAAAGTACAGAGACGAATGGATACCTTAGTAGAAGAATAGAGAGAATGGATACGTGAGACGGAAGACCAGGTATATGGTCTTGTGGAGCTGCAGGACAGTGGTACAGGTTTTGACAGGTGGAGGACGGAGCATGGCTTCAGTCAATGTCAGGTAACTACTGTGGTCTGCCTTACCAGGGGGATGATGAGTCATGACATCATTCTATTATTGTATGTGGATAGTATGCTAGCTAGCAGGGGTGTACATACAGGGTTTCGCTGAGCTAAGGGTAAGATTAGTTCAGTGGCATGTCATGAGGAGTTTGGAGCAGCAGAATTCTTTGACATGGGAGACATGGAGATCACAGGTTGATTTTGTCTCGAGTGGGAGCTGATGTGAATCAGGTGTTGGCGAGGTTCAGGATGCAGAGCCGGAGCACACTAAGGGATGGACAGGTACAGTGTCCAAAATCACATAAGGTCTGGTATAGACCTGAGTATTCCCATGCAGTGGGAGCTGTCAGAGAGTTAGGAGCCAATTCAGAGAAGTGGATTCTCAGGTATTTGAGAGGGACCGGCAGCAAGGATTCGTGCTATGCAGGGTCAGGACTTCACTACATGTGTTTATAGGTTCGGATGTGGCAGGGTACTCAGATGACAGGAGGTACATCACAGGTTGTGTGGTGGGTTGTCTTCAGGATTGAGCTTGAAGAGGGATACAAACCAGGAAATAGATTAGACGGAGTACAGGTACAGGTACAGTGCAGCTGTTTATCTCCAAGTGGGAGATTGTTAGGTTGTGGAGCTAAAAGCTTCACTAATGCAGACATGGAGGAGGTTGCAGGATGAGTTGCTGAGTGTCACGGAGACTGGCGTTTGGTTTGGCCAACCGACGTCGGCAGTATTAGACAAGGAAGCAACTGACGTCGGTCATATATTGGCCGGCGTCAGCGACCCCAGGCAGACAGGGACCGACGTCAGTCATCTGTGTGGTTCGACTGTGAGCTAATTACGGGCAGTTAGCTAACGAACCAAGTGTTTGCATGAAGAGAGCTATTTTTAGACTAAGAGATGCGGATCTAATTATTGTAATTAGATGTCTAATCATTGTTTGGATGAGATCTATATAATAGACTCATGGTTGTATTGGAAAAGTGTTCTAGTTTGAGTTGAGCAAAGTTTGCTCCTTCTGTGTGTGAAGTGAGTAAGGGTGCTCCTCCTAGTTCCCTATCAGTGCCAAGCTTGGTACTGGTTGGAGAATCATAAGGACTTGGTGAGGCAAGGACAAGGGTTCTTCAGGGTGTAGAGTGATCTACATGGTAAGTAAGATCGTTGATCTGCAGGTGTATGTGTGTGCAAGGTCAAGGTTCACAGAGGAGCAGAACCGTGTTTGATTTGCAGGTGTGCAGGATCATATAGACAGCAACACAACAGGGAGCAGTATCAGGCAGGATCTACTTGGAGTACAGGTGTGTACTCGGATAGAGCAAGAGAGGAAGGCAAGGGAGTTCCTTCCATAAGTATGGTCTGTTGAAGTGCAGGTATTGTAGGTTCATGGGAGATCTACTTGAAGTACATTGAGTACTTGTGGAGCACGTGGAGTCCTTGTGGAGTGCGTGTAACACTTGTGGTGTGCGTGGAGCACAGGAGGTGAACACCAACTCTGTATTTTGAGTTGGGTGTTGGGACCTGAGAGGGAGAGCTTTGGGGAGAAGATTTACTGTTCACTTGAGGTGTGGGAAACCTCTGTAAGGTGGTGGAGAAGAAGTGGCATCTTCTTTATTGTATTCTTTTCTGTATAAAGTGTTAATACAAGTTGTGTATTGTCTCTCATATCTTGTGTTATTCTGAATTCTAGTTACTTGGTGAATCTGGTTAATTTCCGCATATTAAGTTGCTTGGTTTAGTAATCAATTGTGTGCTTCCGGTTTATTTCTCCCAACAATAAATTGACCTAGTTTTATATATGGTACCTAGTTTCACTAGATCATATACATGGTCAAAGTTATGTGATGATGCCAAATCTATGATTTTTAATGTTTGTGGAACTCGATAGGTGTCAATTGGAACTAGAGGCATATAACTCCATTCATCCACCCATTCTTATGACTCACATTAATTCTAAGCAAATTCAATGCATGTAAAAAAAATCATGTCATGTGCCTCATATGAACTATCCAATAACCTGTATTTGAGTTAAGAAATGAGTGTAGCTCACTCGATCTTGTTATTCTCATACAATCTTCATATCTTTCCAATTTTTCATTCTCTATTAGCAAAAAATATCTAGGAACAATGGACTTTTGTTGAGAACCATGGCCCATATTATCATTATACCATTTAGCTATGTTTTTTCATCTATCAAATTAGTTACCTCTTAAAAATTTAAATCTTATCTTCTAAGCACTCTTTTTACACATTTTCCTACACCATCATGCTC
Source organism: Torreya grandis (assembly GCA_037957365.1). Taxonomy (NCBI): domain Eukaryota; kingdom Viridiplantae; phylum Streptophyta; class Pinopsida; order Cupressales; family Taxaceae; genus Torreya; species Torreya grandis. The sequence goes on from JARHVA010001814.1 coordinate 3,030,032, forward strand.
CCCTTTTCCATGGCCCACTTCAATGAAACTCCAAATATATTTTACACCAATGGTCACATACATCTTGTTAGCTAGTATAACGTATGTGAATTATTAAATTATGATGTGTAGTTATCTAACTAAATATAATTTTGATTGAAAATAATGTTATTTTCACTCAACTTACCATAAAACATCTAAAAATAACCTTGCACATACTCTGAGGAATGTTTTCGATCATAAATATCATAGAAGTGGTACTCCCTTGATATTTTTTTATCATTCTCTACACTATTAGGTGAATTCATGAATTTTATATGCATAAAAATGGAAATCTGTAATGAATTGTAGTATTGTGATTAAACCTCTCTTTGTTGTTGTATTGTGTATTTATCTACAAAGTCACATATTCTTCCAATAGTACCAAGCTATAGTATGTTCTTAATTAAATTGAATTATTCATATATCCATCAAGATATATGTGTGTCTCTTACATAATAATATATAATTCTCCCTGAATTTGTCCATAAAAATGGAAACATGTATTTGTTCTGTAATAAACCCATACCCTTTACATTCCTTTCCATATTTTAATTGATATGTCACATATTTATATTTAATAAAACCACCCAATTCTTGTCCAATTTCATGTGTACTCTCCTCATATGTACAATTTTTCAATTATGGTAATCCACCATAAATGCTGCAAGTTCCATCCAAACATGCCTTGTTATAAAAAAAATTATCCATCTGGTCTTCCACAAAAAATTATTGGAGTAAATTACCTTGTTGATTTTGGTGGGGCATCCACTCCATAATCTTAAAAAATGTTATCAGTATGCAAATTATAATTAATATAACAAAAACTATCATAATGCATCAAAAATTCAACATGTTGCCTATAACAATAACTAGTGTGTGTGTTATTTATTTTTCATAAAAGGGTTTGGCCATTTAAAATTATCTTTAATTAATAGAAATGTGTGGATATTTTTTAACAAATTTAGAGTACAATTGTTTTTTAGTCATATCCAAATAATGTTTAGGATGTGGTTCATGGTTATGATAAATAACTCTTCTTTTCATTACATCTCTAATATTAAGCGATACATTTACGTTATCTTTCCAAAAAAATTTAAGTAAATCTTTTAGGGCATCAACTATAGCCATGTATTTTTATGGTAGTCTATAAGAGATTTCCCACAAGTCATTATTATAGACAAAATCAAGTCTTATACATCTCCCAATTGCTTTCAAATTAGTTTTTTTCTATTTATATGCAATGCTTGTTTTGTTTGCCTAATCAATTATTTATTTTTTGTTTGAAAACTTACCAAATAAATTGTAATAACACATTGGGTAACTTTACCATATTTGGTACATTTATTCATAACTACTTGACATTATGCATTATTAAAAAATTAACAATTCCCTTGTTTACAACATTAATATTAGATGTTCTTAGTCCTAGGGTGTTCATTCTAGGTCTCATCTTAATCACTTTAATCAATGTGACAAACAATTAGCATCTTCAAGTTTTGTTTAATTTTTAAAAGTGTCAATCTCAAATTATTTCATATTTTCTTCTCATATGGAACTCAAACATTTTTTACACTTTGTTTTCAATATGTTGTCATCAATTTCAATTGAATACATGGATCTTCTTTTCAAAATCCTAGGAGATGTTCTTAGTGGTAAATTTGATTGATTTGGGGTTTCCATGTTATTTTATTCATTAATAATTTATTCATTTGATAGTGTTCCCATATTGATTTATTGATTTTTACTTCCACCAATTGGTATTTCCATGAAATTTACATCATCATGCATACTATCAATATCACCAAAATTAAAAACCATAAAAATTGAATGTGGACTTGCATTATAATTTAGTATAGTATCAGAATTGATAATTTTACTTTTATAATTTGGTATACTATCATTGTTCATTTCATAATTATTTATGACATTCAATTCATTAGGGATATTATACTTACCTTCACAAAGTTTTTACATTTATTGCCTTTGATTTTTCTCTTTGCACTTTTAATTCCTTTGGCATTTTGTACTTTAACTTCTTCTTACTATTACAAAATCTATCACCCATGGTTGCATAAATTTGTCAAATTTTGAGGGTGTAGAAAATAATCAAATTATTAAAAATTATACCCACTTCATGTGTAGTATGAAGTGGGGATAATGATCAAATTATAAAAAATAGACATTCACTCTTTGGTCAACCATGACTAGACAAAGTTTTCTACTTTTGAGGGTAGGGACATACATCAAATCAATAAAAAAATAGACCCTCAACATTCAAAATGAAACATATTAGATTATTCAGGGGACATGACTCTCGATGTGAAAAAAATGACATTGGTACATATTTTTATAGTACTAAAAAAATTGTGTACTTGATAATGCCACGTACGTTTTATTAGATGTATGCACAAACACCCCTAAACTTAAACCCTTTGGACATTATTCCCTCAAACCTAAACACTAATACCTAAATCCCAAGCCCTAGAAAACCTAAACCATAAATTGGAAATTCTTAAAACCTTAAATCAATCATTTGATCCCCAATTAACATCATTTACACTAAGAATTAGGTTCACGTGACTCAATTTTGCCCAAACCGCACCACTAATTACCATGATTAACTAATTATCTTAATATGTGATGACATGAGGGATCATAAATAAGTTTAAATAGATTAAATTATCATCAATTACCTTCATATTTGGACCCTAAACCTTACACTCTATACCCTAAACCTTAAACCCTATACCCTAAATTATAAAACCTAAGCCCTGATCCCTAAATCCTAAACGATATACCTTATAACCTAAACCTTGCACCCCAGTCCCTAAACCATAATCTATAAAAACTCTAAACCATGAATCATAAAATCTTAAAAACCTAAAAAAATCATTTTATCCCCAATTACCATCATTTAGACTAAGAATTAGGCTCACAGGGCTAAATTTAGCGAGGGTCTAATCAAACCCAAAAACACATTTTGTGCTCACAAATAGGTTTAAAACTCAAATTATATTTAATTACCTTCGTAATTGGACCCTAAAACTTAAACCCTAAGCCCTAAACCATGAAACCTAAATCTTATACCCTAAATTGTAAACCCTAATCCCTAAACCCCATACCCTATACCCTAAAAATTTAACCCTAAGCCTTAGAAACCCTAAACCATAAATCATAAACTATTAAAACCCTAAACTAATCATATGAACCCCAATTACATCATTTAGATTAAGAATTAGGTTCAAATTACTCAATTTGGTCTTAATCACACCACTAACTACCCCAATTGACTAATTTTATTAATGTGTGATGACATGGGGGTTAATCAAACCTAAAAACACATTATGTGGTCACAAATAGGCTCAATCAACTCAAATTGTACTCAAATACCTTTATGATTGTGTTTCTATTCAAATTTTGCTTTCAATTTCAAAGGAGAGAAAATGAGAAACTTAAGAAGGAATGGTCAAGGCTTGTATGTACCTGGATATAGTCTACGCACCGTTATCCAGACGCTATGAGTACTCCTCTTTGGTTGTGGAGGAATAACACCTGAAAGAGATAAACACTAAAAACATGAAGAATGTTAGTTGATAAGAGGGTAGATTGCCAAGCGAAAGCTTGGTCATAGAAGCGCTAAGGCTTCTTGGAGGATGACAATCCACTGTTTAATACAGAATATGACAGAAACAGAAAGGAGAAATAATGAAAGATGTAAAAAGAAAAGACTAAAAACAAATGCGTACCTAATAAGTTGCAATCTGGTAAACACAGTCGCCGACGTCGGTGATATTGCCGGCGTCGGTTAGCGTGGTCACCGACGACGGTTAGACTGCCGACGTCGGTAGGGGAAGTGGACGAGGTCGGTCAGGGCAATTGGCCAGGGATGGGTTACAGGTCTAGTTTCTGGTCTGTAGAATGGATTTGGTCTCGTCTGAGGATCTGAGGGTCTATGAGGGATTCAGAGGGACTATTTAGGATCTAAGGGACTGAGAATCTTGTCAGGAAAAGGGGTGAGAAACAGGAAAAAGACCTTTCGGCCTTTCTGTAAAACAATTTAGTCAGGTTTGATTAGAAGGGTCTTAAGAAGGTTTGTAGGTCTATGATAATTTATGCCGGGTTGATTGGACAGAGGATGTTGCCTAAAGAGAGACTAAGGGAGTGTCAGAGGCAAAGAAAAAGGAATAAGGGGTGAGAGAAGGCTTTTTAGCCTCTTCGGGAAGAACAGGGAAGGTTAGGTCAAGGGTGCTTGGAATAGACAGAATACAGAAAATATATTTGAAATGATATTAGAATGAAAAGAGTATAGATACTTAGCTGTGATATGAATTGGAAAAGGTGTAGAAGCTATGTTTCGGTTGTCGCTGATGATGGATGCAGTCCCTGTGCAAAATGTCTGATGCAAAACCGCAGTGCCTAGAAAGTGCTGCCAAGAATGTTGATCCCTGCAAGAACACCAAGAAGTCCAGAACACTGAAAAGCAAATGCACAAGAGCTTTGTTTCACCGGAAGAGGATTCGAGAGTCGTGATTAGCTTTAGAGATTAGCTCATTGTGATTGGGCCCGTCAAAGGGTCAAAAAAGTTGGTTAAGTATAACCGACGTCGGCGATTCTACCAGCGTCAGCCGACATTTGACTGACGTCGATGGGTTTAGAATGGGCAAAAAGAGCCACCAAGCCCATTTTTCATCTGCCAAGTGCACTATCCATTGGAGAATGTCAAAGGTTGGGCTAAATACGGATGAGAGTTGGTTAGGCGGTTAGAGAGAAGTAAGAATAGGTCTTGGGTGAGTCATAGGATGGGAATTAGTCCAAGGTGAGGTGTCCTAGGCGAGGTGTCATGGGTGATGTGTCCAAGGAGGGGGGGTTAATTCAAAATAAGTTTATTATTTTAAATTAGTAATTGCATGTTTTAGGAATGGGTTAAGAATGGACCAAGGGGGAATGTGACCAAGGGTTAGACACTATTTAGGTGTCTACATTTGCCCCTTTTTGTCTTGTTGGTTGTTCTAGACGAACTGCAAGACAAAAATAGGAGTCGGTTGCCCCAAGTATGGGATAAGGTTGATTTCGTCTTGTTGGTTGTTCAAGTGAACTGCAAGACAAAAATAGGTGAGGGTTGGTTGCCCCAATTATGGATGAGGTATCCCCCCTCAAAGCAGTAGTCGAGGGAAGGGAACTAGGAATCGGGTGCTGATTTGATAGAGAGTGGATGGAAAGGGTGAAGATAGAGTGAAAACGCTGCAAAAGTTGTGATTGCGCGTATACCACTTCATGAGGATGGTCAGGTTAAATTATCGCATGTCGAGGGTCAAAGAGTGCCAAAATTGAAATAACCAGGCCCCAGCATTTTAGTCATCTACTGATTGGGTTATTCAATTTAAGATGAAGCTCCAATGGTCGTCGTGTTCTAGGTATCCCAGGCTTAGGAAGTGCTCCCGAAAACACAAAAAAGTCATAAGTAGTGCGGACCAACTGGCTTGCGATCCTATACTTGTGAAGGTCAAAAGTGTGCACACAATGTTGCTAACCAATCATGAGGTAGCATACAAGCAAAAACAACCAAGGCAAAAATGCTTTAGAAGTGGTCAGAGTCTGAAGAGATAGTCGATATCTCCAAGGTATGGTGGTCGATGGACGGAGGTAAAAGTGATCTCAAGTGTGCCCCAGGGGGCTAAGATGACTTCTACAGAGAAAGCTGACTGATTGGGGCATGATTTTGGGGTAATGAAAAAAAAGGATGTTTATTGACGCCGACGTCGGTGACAAAACCGATGCCGGTGTTCCTAAGGAACCGACGTCGGCCTTAATCGGCCAACGTCGACGGCCTAGGGCACGAATATGCTGACGTCAGTGGCTTACCAAATCCAACAAAACCGGATTGGCTCTGGAGTTGATTGAGTGATAGTGACCCAGAGCTGACCGAGGAGCGGTGCGAGGTGGCAAAGGAACATTGGTGAAGAGGAGTCGATTGGACGCTGCAGGGATGCATGTGGGCCAACAGGAGCGTGCGGAGTCATTGGCATGGAAGAGATGGCAGAGGGGAGTAGAGGACCTGCGGGAGGTCCACCACCAGTGGCACCCCTTGTGCCACCATGCCAACGACGTCGTGATGAGGTAGGAGGACCCTGAACTCTATTTGGACTGTGTTTGGTTTGGATTCAATTTTTGAAAGTTTTGTTGTTTGTAGGTAGAAATCGAGGGGGAGGGTGGCTCGAAAGGTGGGTGGGGAATCTAAGATAGATTAGGAGTCTTTTTAGAGGGTTTTGGGGGGTGTAAGGGGGTTCAGAGGGGAAGCCCTAATTTTTAGGGCTCACCCCGTTCGGCCCTAAGGCCGAACCAGTCACCGACGTCGGCGGGTTCACTGGTGTCAGCCGACCAGCGACTGGCATCGGTCGCTAACCTACCGACGTCGGTCACTAAGTGACAAATGTTAGTTAGGTGAGTGCCGTTGCTGGCACGCTAACTGATGTTAGTGGCTGCTTGGTCAGAAAGGGTTGTGAAAAATGGTCAAGTCGAAAGGTCAAAGCTACGCCAAGGGCTTCCCGGGTGTCGGGTTAGGCATAGATGGTCAGAGTGGTTGGAAAAATAGGAAGAGTAGGAACAGTTTTAACATGAGATTGACTATGGATGGATGCAGGTGAGGCAGACTCTGATGCTGTGGGATCACCTCCCGACCTTGATGACATGGATGCGTGGAGGCATGACGATCGAGGAGTGGGCACAGATGAGCGCAGTGGGGCTAAGCAGTCTGAGATGCTACTACAGAGTGGTGAGGGATGCGAGCTTGATGGTGGCGCTGATCGAGTGGTGGGATCATTCCACCAACACTTTCCATCTACCCACGGGAGAGATGATGGTCACAGTCGAGGATGTGTACCGGATTTTGTGGCTGCCGATACACGGAGCTGATATCTATGCATGCTCGAGAGAGGTGCATGACATACACATGGTCACGCTATTTGGGGAGCACATCACGGAGACGAGATACCATTCAGCCAGTTTTGCTTATGAGCCTTTGTACGTAGCGGATGAGGGCACACATCAGCTAGCAATTCTGATGATGATCGGCATCACAGTTTATGTGTTGCTGGATGCAAAGGGAGGTAGGTTCCCGGTGGCTATGACTGAGGTTTTGATGGACATGCTGGAGCAGCAGACAGTGTTTGCCTGGGTGCCCATCTTTTTGGCCTAGGTATATAGAGAGCTATGGGGCATCAGTCGGCAGTGACGGTAGAGTTTGTGTGTCGGCCACCTCCTGCATTGTTGGGCATACGAGCATATTGTAGTTATCTGACCTCTCGGCCTCCCAGTGGCAATCCAGGCTGGCTTCAGGGTCAGATTTAGGCAATGGCACTAGGTGATGTTGCAAACACGAGTGGATGGAGTGGTCAGGGATATTGATCACTATCGAGGGGTACTGGAGGCCCTGATTCCAGCAGATATCATCTGGAGACCATACTTGGTGTATCCAGCGTTCAGAGACCAGGGCGAGCAAATGGTCGAGACTCAGAGCATGCGATGGGTCAGAGGTAGGCGAGCCAGTGAGCTTGAGAGGATCCCAGCAGAGAGAGTGCGGCGCCAGTACAGGCTGCTACAGGATGTACCTCCCGTGTTCCCACAATACAGGTGGGATGATATAGAGGCACCGCTCCCACTACCAGAGGAGACAGAGGAGCCATATTTTGAGGAGTTGCTGGCAGGACCTGGGGTAGCTGACCCAGGGTGTATAGAGGCCTACACAGCATGGTGGACAAGGTAGTACATAGGCATACTGGTGGGTCTCCAGCCAGATTTGCAGGCTATCATGAGGGAGTGGGATACAGCTCGCAAGGAGAGGGACACTGTGCGGCAGGAGAGAGATGTGACTCAGGCCCAGGTCACAATTTTGCAGGGATAGCTGGCAGGGGTTACAGGGCAGCTGAAAGAGATGACAAGATAGGTGGCAGCATTAACAGGGTAGGTCACTCTGTTACAAGGACAGCTGGCTGTAGCCCAGGCATAGGTAGTGGTAGGTCAGAGCTTTGGAGGGCAGGGCCCATGGCAGCAGCCATCTCAGCAGCCAGCATTTTCACAGGGGGCAGGACCGTCGGTATCGGTGCATCTAGGTCAGCCACAGCCACAGGGGTCAGGACAGGGCACAGCAGCAGGGCAGATGGGTCCACCGTAGACTGTATCTCTAGTTAGATATAGTGATGCGCTGGACGAGATCGCTTATTATGAGAGGGCCATCAGGGGTTTCCCTCAGATACAGTGATACTCAGAGATGAGGGCAGAGTAGAGCTGACAGTGGTCTATGTCTCGAGCGATGGCTTCTAGGTCTCGTAGATGGTACAGATCAGAGGGGGGAGAGGATACATCATCTTCCCGGCCACCACCACCACCACCACAGCCACAGCCTTGAGGGCAGACCTTGAGATGTATTTTTGATGTATAGACCGGCCTGCGAGCCGTTGATGCGAGATGTATGAGAGAGAGACAGAGGCACAAATTGTGTCATTGTATAAAAGATTTTGATATATATATGATGATGGTTTTGGATTATTGATGTGTTATGGATGTTGTTTAATGTTTAATGTATTGGGCATTTTTTATTATGATGATGATGCATGTTTTGATATTATGTTTATGATGATCAAATGTGATGATGATTAATGTAATGATGTGTTATGATAATGCTAATGATGAGAATGGTTATGCTAAAGATTATGAAAATATGTGCTTGTTTGTGATGTGATTGGCAGGTGACGAGAGAAGGAGATGGAAGAAAGTGACGAAGAGAATGGCCGAGCTAACCCCAGAAGACCCCATGTCAACTGAGTGCTGCCTACATAGCCCCTGTCGTTAGGGCCTCAGGCCAATGTAGTTCTCCCAAGAAGGGAGGAAAAAGATCGAAGTGGTTGATGTTGGTCATGATATGGATATAGCACTTCCCATATGTCTAAGGGTACATGCTTGCAATGATAAGGAGAAGATGATGCTACAGCCTTTTCTAAATGGTGTAAGCTGTAACATTGGTCAGGGTTTTTCATCCCTAGCAACTATCCATATTCATGATGGATGTTTGCTAAAAATGAATTGCAGGTCGATTTATGTTTCAGCAAGTAATGGTTTATGCTTGACATAAATTGTGTGGTTGATAGTTTCCATGTGTATTGATGTCTATGAAAACCAGAATGATTAGGCTATGTGAGTGGTTTGAAAAGAGTCGGATTGAGTCATTTTGACAAATGATGTGGTTAAATGTGACCAAAGTGTAGGTAGAAAGTAAAAGGCATAAGTGCCCTTTTATTGACAAGGACCAAAATGACAGCATAGACAGGGGTTTGTTAGAACCAAGAGCTCCATTTATGCGTTGCATCATTGACCATGGGTTATGTTAGAGCGGTAATCGAATCACTTTTGACATTAAAGTGAGCTCGAAGTCCCTTGAGTAGGTGATATGATAGGAGGAAAGGGTAACCTATTTTATAGTATGGAGAACTTTGCCCCTTTTTATAGGAGACCTTGAGACAACTACAAGTCAAGTCCATGGCCCGGGCTTTTTTTTTATTTTTTTTAATTTTTTAGAGCAGACTGATCAATGCGGGAAGTCCACATAAAGATGTCACTTGTTTGGTGGTCATTTGTGAAGCTGATCGATGCGGGAAGCTTCTAAGAAAGTGTTGTTTGTAGCAAGATTTAGTCATAGCCATCCTTCGAGGGAGTGGTCTATACTTTGCTTTATATATTTAAGGGCTTTTGAATAGCTATCCTTCGAGGGAGCAGTCTATTAGCTACAACAATGATAGTGCAGCTGTCCTTCGAGGGAGCAGTCCGCTTTTTGATTTGATTTTGTGACCTTGGATATTTTGACATCTTGATTTAGTTTTGACAGAATATTGAGTCATGGACAAGACTTATAGAAGGTCAAGGGCTCCCTTTGATTAGGACGAAGCATCCGTACATCATAAAAGGGTTGTATAGGATTTTGTTAAGGGAAAAAGGGTGGAATGGATTGAGGATTAAAAGGACAAGGATTGCTCAAGGGATGAGCTCAAGTTAAATGTCAAGTGGGCGAGTACTCGACTAACAGTAGAATGGTCACAGATGCAAAGCATTAAGGGGCTTAGGTTCTGGTCGGCCTTCAAGAGAAGACAGATGATAAGTCCCTGATCCATACTTGTGCGTGATGATATAAGGTTCGAGCCAATTAGGAGCAAATTTGCCTCGTTTACTCTGTTCCATATTGGTCACATGTTGGTTCTCTTTGAGGACGAGGTCTCCAATATTGAAATTGCATTCTCTCAAAGTTTTATTATAGGCACATTTGATGCGATATTGATAGACATGGAGATGATTGAGGACAGCGAGACGACACTCATCAAGTAACTCAAGTTGAGCTAATCGATCTTGACGAAAGTCATCATTAGAAAGAATGTCATGGAGTGAAATGCGAAGAGACGAGATCTGTACTTTGAGAGGTAAGATAGCCTCTGATCCGTACACTAGAGAAAAAGGGGTAGCACCCATAGAGGTTTGGATGCTAGTGCGGTAGGCCCACAAAGCGAAGTGTATTTGAACGTGCCAATCCCTTCCAGTGGCGTTGACCACCTTCATGAGAATTTTAGTTAAGATTTTGTTAGAAGCCTCGGCCTGCCCATTTTCTTGTGGGTAGTAAGGTGAAGAAAAGTTGAGTTTGATGCCAAATGAGTCGCAGAGTTTTTGGATGGTCTTGTTTTTAAAAGACTTGCCATTGTCAGTGATGATTTTGTGAGGTACACTGAAACAACAGATGATATGGGTGTTGATGAAGTTGACAATCTTGTCAGCTTTTGTGGAGACAAGAGGAATAGCTTCCACCCACTTAGTGAAATACTCGGTGGCAGTGATGATGGATTGATGACGAAGAGACGAATGAGGGTTAATCTCGCCGATGAGATCTAAGCCCCATTGTGAAAAAGGCCAAAAATCTTGAGCGACTTGTAAGGCGTGACTGGGGAGATGAAGCAAGTTAGCATGTTGTTGACACTTGATGCAACACTGAACATAATCGCTACAGTCTTGATGAAGAGTGGGCCAATAATAACCCAAGTGAAGGATGCGCTTGGCAACCGAGTTACCACTGAAGTGTCCACCACAAATCCCGTCATGGGCTTGTTTAACAGCATGAGAAGCTTCAGTGGAGTTTAAACAACGAAGAAGAAGGCCGTCAAAACCTCTTTTATAGAGAAGGCCCCCTAGCATGGTATAGTGAGTGGTGCGCTTGATGAAAGCCTGCCACGCATTGCTAGAGAGGTTGGGAGGAATGAGAGAATGAGCCAAGTAGTCCTCAAGTTGCTTATACCATACATCTTGTGAACTAGAGTCTATGGTGTGGACGAGATTGATGTCAGTGGAAATGTATGAAGGCAATGGCACACGATGTACCATGACATAAATTCTTGATGAGGATGATGAAGAAGAAGGAATATGCGAGGCGAGGGAAGCCATGGTGTCAGCAAACTTATTCGTTGATCGAGGAATAGTCTGCAATAAGTGATGGTTGAAAGATGCTAGAAGAGTGTCAACATGGTGCTTGTACCTTTGTAAAATTTCATTTTTACAAAGATATGAACAATTGATTTGATTGACGACAAGTTGTGAGTCACCGAAGATGTTGATGGTCTTGATGTTTAAAGAAAGGGCAGTTTGAAGTCCCAAAATTAAGGCTTCGTAATCGGCCATATTATTGGTACATTCAAAGTCGAGTTTAAAAGACAAGGGCATGGGTTCACCTTCATAGGGAATGAGGATGACCCCTGCACCCCCACCGAGTTGACATTTAGAGCCATAAAAAAACATAGTCATTTGGTAGAATGTGTCATCAGTCGAGAGAGTGGCGATAGATTCATCGGGAAACTCACACTGAGAAGGTTGATTATTGGGAAGAGGGGCATCCGCTAGTTGGTCAGCGATTGTTTGCCCTTTTATAGATTTTTGTTGGACAAATTCTAAGTCAAATTCAGCAAGAAGCATGAGCCAGCGAGCCATACGTTGGTTTTTATATGGTTTAGAATGCATGTATTTAAGGGGATCAGTGTGGGTGACAACAAAGGTTTTGTGATTGAGAAGATAGTGACGGAGCTTGGTAGTGGCAAAGACTAATACCAAACAGAGTTTCTCGGTAAGAGTATACCGAGTTTCATAGTCGACAAGTGTTCAGCTTATGTAATAGACTGCTTGCTCACGGTGTTGCTCGTCTCGATGCCCGATCATGGCACCTAACGAATGATTGGTTGCTGAGATGTAGAGGTAGAAGGGTTGGTCGTCTTTTGGTGGAATAAGGACTGGTGGAGAAACCAAATAGCGTTTGAGGGCTTTAAAAGCCTCTTGGCAATCTTTATCCCATTTAAAGGAGACGTCCTTCTTGAGGAGGTGATGAAAGGGTTGGTAACGGTCAGAAAGCTGCAAAATGAAGCAGCGGATGGATTGGAGCTTTCCTTGTAGACTGTGAAGCTGCTTGAGATTAGTTAGAGGTGGCATTTCGAGGATAGCGCATATTTTAGCAAGATCTATCTCGATGCCACGAAAAGAGACAATGAATCCTAGGAGCTTTCCTGAGAGGACCCCAAAGACACATTTCTTGGGGTTAAGACGGACCTGGTACTGAAGAAGGTGAGAGAAGATGATTTTGAGGATAGTCAAATGGTCGCGACGAAGCTTAGACTTGCCAAGTAGGTCATTGACATAGTCCTCCATGATTTTATGGAGAAGATCATGAAAGATGTAAGTCATGGCACGCTGATATGTGGCACCTGCATTTTTTAGACCAAAAGGCATGACTCGATAGCAAAAAGTTCCCCATGGTGTAATGAAGGTGGTTTTGTGCTGATCTTTCGGTGCAATCAGGATTTGGTTATACCCTGAAAATCTGTTCATGAGTGATAACATCTCATGGCTATCCGTAAGATCAACAAGTTGGTCAATGTTTGGAAGAGGAAAGTCATCTTTGGGACAAGCTAGGTTAAGGTCACGATAGTCTATGCAGATCCGGATCCCCCTAGTCGCCTTGGTGACAGGAACGATGTTAGAGACCCACTACAGATAATCGATGGGTTGGATGAAGGAGACAGAAAGAAGGCGCTGAAGCTCTTCTTTGACAAGAAGTGCAACATGAGGATGCATTTTGCAAAGATTTTGCCTAACAGGCTTAGCCTCTAGGTTTGTAACAATGTTATGAGTGGCAATGTTAGGGTCGATGCCAGGCATGTCAGCGTAGGTCTAGGAAAAGGCTTTGCGATTGTCTGAGAGAAATGTGGTATAGTCGATCTGTTCCTGGGTGTCTAAAGATTGACCAATCTTTAAGACTTGAGGAACATCAGAAGATGAAAGGTTAATGTCGATGGTTGATTCATTTAACATAACCTGTGTTTCAGAAGGGAGAGAGCGCTGAATGAAAGAATCATCGGCACCCATATAGGTAAGAATGGTGTCATTGTCTATGCAATGGACTGTGTTAATGGTTGTCGATTCATCGTCTATCATGTTATGATAAACGAGAGGGAGAGACTTGGGAACCCCATTGAGCTGATAGGTTAGGGGTTCCAAGCGGATGGTGTTTATGCAAAAAAAAAAACTAGGAGGGATGAAAACCACTGACTCCGTAGGTGAGGATGGAAGAATAGGCGAGTCTGGAAGAGTTTCGTCGATGGTTGGTTCAGGGCAAAGGTTTTTGGAAGCCTCAGTGGGTTCTTGGAAACCCAGCCCATACCTTTTCTTGGCATTATCGTCATTGGGTGGTTTGATAGGCCGATGGGAGCCTTGTTCGTAATGTCCAAAGCCAAAACCCTTCCATGCACACCTATAAAGGTAGGTATGTGCAAAGGTGGGGTTGCCAAGAAAAGAGAAATAGGATGTGAATATTTGAGGTGAGGAGGAAGGATTTGATTTAGTAGGAGCTTGATCCAACCCCCCATAGACGAGATTGGTTCGAAGGCTAGGAGGACCATAAGGAATGACCATTCCGATCTGACAGTCATAGCTTGGGTTTTGATGAAGCTATCCATACTATTGAGGAGTTTGGAACATGTCTACAGTAAGTAGGCGATATTCCCCCAATGAAAGTCTTTGGAAGATATCATCCATGGGGTCCTTGGTTGTTAATTGAGAAGATGATGTGGTGGCAACCGCTGTTTGCATACTAGTTGACGCTTCTGCAGATGGAGATGATGTTTGGGTTGATGCCTTGAGCGGGATAAGAATGTCGTTGGGGCGATAGGTTGTGTTACAAGTCTTAAAAGGAGATGGGTCGGCAGGAATGACATGGACTTGTTTGTCGTGTTCAAATTTGACACAACGGTGAAGTGTTGAAGGGACACAAGCCATGGCGCAGATCCAAGGTCACCCTAATAGCATGTTATATTGGAATTCTCCCTCAATGATGTAGAAGAGCTCCAAGATTGTGCGTGGACCAACGCGGATATGGAGGACAACAGTGCCAATAGTGTTAGCGGTGGTGTCATTAAAGGATCTAAGGATTGCATCAGTTTTTGATACGCAATTCTTGGGAAGAGCCAATTGGTCAAAGGCGTGGGTGGAAATGATATTAATGTTGGCGCCCCCGTTGATCATAACTCATTTGATACGGGTTTGATCAACGTAGGCTGTGATGAAAAGGGTAGCGTCCTGATCTTCGAAGGTAGAGGTAGGAATTTTAGAATTACTGAAAGTGATTGAGGCGACAGGAGATAAAGAATGGACTAGGGCAGCTAGTGGTTGAGGGTCTTCAGGTTGGACTTCTGCTGCCTATAGGGCTTTGATTAGAGCCTGGCGATGTTGGGGGGAGCTTTGGATAAGGTCATATAGGGTCATCTTCACAGGTGTTTGGTGAAGTTGTTTTATCATAGAGTCTTTGATTTCCTCTGAAGAAGGGGGTTGAGACGCACCTAAGATGGAAATCTTTGTGTTTTGGTGGTTGAGGTGCCTGGACAAAAGGATAGGTCCAAGGAATAGCAGCTTTTTCTTTCGCTTTATCCTTTTGTGACCTAGTGGTTATATGAATAGCATTGATTTCAAAGATAGTAGGTGAAGAAGGGGTTATGGCCTGTTGGTGAGATGTTGATGTGGTTGAAGAGGTTGGATGGGAAGGTGTCGAGGGTCGGTCAAGAGTGTCCTCAAGGAGAAGGGTGTCTTTCTCCATATAGCGGTGAACGATTGCCTTGAGGGCACAACAAGTCTCAGTATCGTGTCCTGGCGTACGATGATATAGACAAATCTTCGTATCATCGAACCAAGACGGTTTTGACCTGAGAGGTTGGAATGGCTTGATGGAAGGAAGGGTGATGTTAGAAGTCTGCAAAAATTGGTGTAATATCAAAGCATATGAACCTACTAAGGGGTCCGTGTTTGTTGATGCATGACGCGCTGGTGACTTTTGCTTAGGGGATGTTGAAGAAGGTTTTCGTACCACCTTTTGGTTTGATGGTGCGGTGACAGGTGAAGACGGCACTTTCTTCGTGAGAGGTGCCAAATTTTTGAGAGGGGATTGACTTGTGGTTGGCAAAGGAAGTAATGGAGGTAATTTGTTTTGGTTAAGGGTCAGAGTGGGAAGTACGCCGATTAGGGTAGAAGGATGTGGACCTAAAATGGAAGGCAAGGTTGACGGTGGAGGAGGGGTTCGCTTCTGTGGTCTGGCAGTCTTCTTTGACTTGGTTGGAAGACTACTTTTGGTCGAGGTCTGGTCTAGGTCCACCTTCACTTGTGGGTGAGTGAGGGTAGAGACAGGGTGAATACCGAGTGACTTGATCGGTTTAGATTGGGTAGATGCAGGTTTAGAAGCGGGAGTCTGGTCTTTGTTGGGAGTCTTAGGTGATTCTGCCTTGGGAGGATTGGCAACATGAGACGAGAGGGCACGGGAATGTTGAAGAACTTTAAGACACTCCAACAATCCTTGATGTTCCACTTTCCTTGAAGGGAGAAGTTCTAATTTCTCCACTAGTCGGGAAAATGGTTGAGAGGATGTTGGATGAGGTTGGGATCCTTGAGAAGATGTGTTAGGTGTGGCAGTAGTTTCAGACCCAAGATGTGTGGGAGTTATAACTGGATTGTCGTTGATCGAAGATGATGGAGAGTCAAGTTCTTCTCTTGGTGGAGAAGGAACTGGAGAATGTGACTCCTCAAGCCGGTAAAGGGCAGGGATTATGGTGCCCTCCACTTGCGGTCGAGGAGTAGGTAAGGTCAGGTCCTCCATAGGCAGAAGAAAGGAGGATAGTGAGACTGGTAGTGCCGGTAAGGTTGAGGCATCCTCCAAAATGAGAGAGGTTGATGGAGAACTAATCAGAGAAAGAGGTTTGTCCACACGTGATGAACTGGTAGATGGGCTAACCTCTAGAGGTTGGTTGGGGATGAAGGGTGAGACCATATTGACCATTTGAATGTCGTGTTTGTGTGTGTTGTCAATCAAGGTCTAGACATTATTTTGAGTTGGTGGATGATTAGGGAATGGTTGCTTGAAGATGTCGATGCCCTGGTTTGGAGGTGCATTGGGATTATCTAGAATGAGCTCACCCTTTTCAATCATGTCTTGGATTATGTTTTTGAAGGTTTTACAGTTTCCCATGTCATGACCTTTGACACGGTGGTAATTACAGAAGTCATTTTCCCCATACCACACAGGGATGGCGCGTGAGGGATCAAATTGTGGTGGTGGTCAAATCTGGGGGAGGTTAAGAATCCCCTGTTTAACAAGTTTTTCCAGTATAGACGCGTATGATTCTCCAAGAGGAGTATACTATCGTTGAACGTATCTCTTTTGGAATTGACGGGTGGCGCTCTGAGATGTGGATGGCTCAGGTTGATTGGTTGAAGAGGATGAAGGTCTAATGACTACAGCGTTAGCTGAAGCTTTAGACTTTGGATTGGATGATGAAGGTTTAGAACAAGAAGAGTCATTGGTCTTAGAGTTAGGGTTCTTGCTCTGCAACTTGACTTTATTCTCCTCGATGGCATGTAATTCAAGTTTATGGGCCATCGTGAAGGCTTCATCAAAGATATGGAAGGTCTGAACCCTTAAAGTGGAAGAAATATGTTTGGCACAAGCTCGGGAGAATAGTTCAATAAGTTCAGGTTGAGGTAAGGAAAAGGAGAGTTGATTGATGAGACAACTACAAGTCAAGTCCATGACCCTGAGACAACTACAAGTCAAGTCCACCGGGCGTGCCAGAATGTTTCTATTCAAATTTTGCTTTAAAATTCAAAGGAGAGAAAATGAGAAACTTAATAAGGAATGGTCAAGGCTTATATGTACCTGGATATAGTCTGTGCACCGTAATCCAGACACTGTGAGTACTCCTCTTTGGCTGTGGAGGAATGACACTTGAAAGAGATAAACACTAAAAACACGAAGAATGTTAGTAGATAAGAGGGTAGATTGCCAAGCGAAAGCTTGGTCCTAGAAGCGCTAAGGCTTCTTGGAGGATGACAATCCACTGTTTAATACAGAATATGACAGAAACAAAAAGGAGAAATAATGAAAGATGTAAAAAGAAAAGACTAAAAACAAATGTGTACCTGATAAGTTGCAATCTGGTAAACACAGTCACTGACATCGGTGATATTTCCAGCATCGGTTAGCGTGGTCACCGACGACGGTTAGACTGCTGACGTCAGTAGGGGAAGTGGACGAGGTCGGTCAGGGCAATTGGCCAGGGACGGGTTACAGGTCTAGTTTCTAGTCTACAGAATGGATTTGGTCTCGTATGAGGGTCTGAGGGTCTATGAGGGATTCAGAGGGACTATTTAGGATCTAAGGGACTGAGAATATTGTTAGGAAAAGAGGTGAGAAATAGGAAAAAGACCTTTCGGCCTTTCCGTAAAACAATTTAGTTAGGTTTGATTAGAAGGGTCTTAAGAAGGTCTGTAGGTCTCTAATAATTTATGTCGAGTTGATTAGACAGAGGATGTTGCCTAAAGAGAGACTAAGGGAGTGTCAGAGGCAAAGAAAAAGGAATAAGGGGTGAGAGAAGGCTTTTCAGCCTCTCCGAGAAGAACAGGGAAGGTCGGGTCAAGGGTGCTTGGAATAGAGAGAATACAAAAAATATATTTGAAATGATATTAGAATGAAAGAAGTACAGATACTTAGCTGTGATATGAATTGGCAAAGGTGCAGAAGCTATGTTTTGGTTGTCACTGATGATGGATGCAGTCCCTATGCAAAATGTCTGATGCAAAACTGCAGTGCCTAGAAAGTGCTGCCAAGAATGCTGATCCCTGCAAGAACACCAA
Organism: Torreya grandis; assembly: GCA_037957365.1. NCBI lineage: Eukaryota > Viridiplantae > Streptophyta > Pinopsida > Cupressales > Taxaceae > Torreya > Torreya grandis. The sequence continues at coordinate 3,048,296 of JARHVA010001814.1, forward strand.
GAAGTCTAGAACACTGAAAAGCAAATGCACAAGAGATTTGTTTCGCCGGAAGAGGATTGGAGAGTCGTGATTAGCTTCAGAGATTAGCTCATTGTGATTGGGCCTATCAAAGGGTCAAAAAAGTTGGTTAAGTATAATCGATGTCGGTGATTCCGCCGGCGTCGGTCGACATTTGACCGACGTTGGCAGGTTTAGAACGGGCAAAAAGAGCCACCAAGCCCATTTTTCATCTGCCAAGTGCACTATCCATTGGAGAATGTCAAAGGTTGGGCTAAATACGCATGAGAGTTGGTTAGGCGGTTAGAGAGAAGTAAGAATAGGTCTTGGGTGAGTCATAGGATGGGAATTAGTCCAAGGCGAGGTGTCATGGGTGATGTGTCCAAGGAGGGGGGGTTAATTCAAAATAAGTTTATTATTTTAAATTAGTAATTGCATGTTTTAGGAATGGGTTAAGAATGGACCAAGGGGGAAGGTGACCAAGGGTTAGACACTATTTAGGTGTCTACAGATTGGAACCTAAACCCTAAACCCCAAACGAATTGATTTATCCTCAATTAAATCTTTTAGAGTAAGAATTAAATTCACAAGGCTCATTTTGGCCTAAATTACATAAATCATTTCCCCAATTGACTAATTCACTCAATCTATGATGAAATGGGGGCCAATTGATCCCATAATAACATTTTATAGTCATAAATAGGTGGAAAGATCTCAATTTGGCCCCAATTACCTTTGCAATTAGACCTTATACCCTAGAACTTAAACCCTATATACCATAAACCCTAAATCATAAACCTTAAACCAAATGATTTAACCCCACTTAACATCATTTAGAGTAATAATTATGTCCATATGGCTCAATTTAGCACTATAATCACTTATAAGTGATATTTGGATGTTAAGAGTGTTGCTTGAGTTAGCCTATTCCTAGTTTAGCCATAGACCTATTCTAAAGCCTTAGATAGACTTTTTCATCCATTGAGCATACCATATACACCTAAAGTTAGTTCAAACATAGTCCTAGGATAGCTTTCCCAAATCCCAATCAAGTTTACCCAGTAGTATTCTAGGTGTACATTATCACCACGTTTGGGACACTACAACCACATGGCACTAGTGTCTCCAACTAGGTGTTGTTGTCCTTTGCCCTAACTCTCTCAAATTGATACATTTTCAAATGTTTTACCCTTCTAAGGTTGGCCTAAGCACATTTCCTCATCCACAAAAGATACAAATATCTATAAATATAAGTCTATTTGACCTTTATTAACTAGATGGAAAATATATGCAAAATCCTATTCAAACAAAAGATAAGTTGAAAAAAATTAAGGTATTTGATTCCTATTATTCCCTACTTATACATACTACCATCTACAATATCCATAAACCCATATTTCAAAGTTTTTAAAGCTGAAGAACATTCAAGGCATCCAAGTCCACTCTCATTCTAACATTCACTTGCCATTCCACCAAGCACTAGGTGGGAGAACTACATCGAGGTTGATCCTTCCTCAGAGTATTAGTATGTAGGAAAGTCTCTTAGTAAAGGGGTTTTGAGGATTTCCATCATATCCTACTAACAAAAACATAATTATTGATCATGCCATACTTTCTAGGAGGATTAGGGTTTGCAAGATAAATAAAGTTTTTTAGGCACAACATAGAGTTATAGATTTTATACATGTAGGAATAAGACCTAAAAACACATGTGCAAGAACTCCAAGAAAATAGGAATAGTCCTCCAAAGGGGAAACTAGCACCACTTTGAGGACACTACAACAACATGACACTACTGTCCATGTGGGATGTTATTGTCTAGTGAGAAAAATAGATCATGGGACCCTATTGATGACACTCACCTTTCTAGAACTTTATTTTCAGAACCTAGATCATCCACAATAGTCACTTTCTAGATAACTCTATATTTATACATATTTATTACTATTTTTATAAAGTCAAAGAAGGTAAAAATTCATAACAAATTAGTGCTTAATTATTGCATATTTTTAAACTAATTTAGACATCTTAGTAATTTAATCACTTTTTGTTACAAAGTTTAATACTTTCATTTGCATGCTTGTTCCCTTTAATTCTGAATGAACTAAAAAAATACATAGATACCTGTATATATGAATTTTTATATCAAATTCAATATATATCATATTTCATAGCATTTTCTCTTTATTTTTTTTGGAATACAATTAAGATATTATTTTTTAATCACTCTCTCTCTCTCTCTCTCTCTCTCTCTCTCTCTCTCTCTCTCTCTCTCTCTCTCTCTCTCTCTCTCTCTCTCTCTCTCTCTCTCTCTCTCTCTCTCACACACACACACACACACACACACACACATGATGTTTCATATCAACTCAAATGTCTTTCAATTTCATTATTTCTTTCACATATTATCTTTCTTCTATGTGAAATAAAATTAAGACACTATTATTTAAAAACATAGATAACATATTAAATCAAAGAATAGTTATACTACCTAGAATCAATAAATCTCCCTCAAATGCATTTCCCATCATTCATTGGTCTATTCTAATTCATTTCCCATCATTATAAGAAATATAAAAACATCATTTTTATCTCTTATCCCTCCTTATCAAACACAAATATCTATCCCACCTCATGCATTTACTATTAGATCTATGCTCCTAGTAGACCCTGCAGTCTAGGTTATGATATCCTCATGTAGGCCTAAAGATTGGAAGGTTTGAAATACATGTGTCTATAGCTTTATGGATTAGAGCAGTACTCCTTCAATTAAAATTTCCATTTTAGATATTTCACAACACTCCAACACATACATAGATATTTTGTATGTGTCACTTTGTGATACTCATGTACCTTAAACATCTAAGCCCACCTATGTTGTTTCTATTATCAACACTATCAAATATACAAAATAAAATGTTTCTTTCGATATATAGGACCTTCCACCTCAATGCATCATATATTTACACCTACCTATCTATATATTTCTACTAATTAACAATGTAGGTGTCAAAAGAGCTCTAGTTGATAATGGATCAGGGTTGAACATCTACAACATCTCTTTTCTATGTCATATTAACATCCATGAAAAGGATTTAAATCCTTCTGATATGATAATTTGAGGGTTTAATAACATTACACAAACAAAATTGGGTCAAATAAAATTAAACCTTATCTTCAAACCATGAAAACTACCTACAACATGTCAAATTATGACAAATGATCTAAATTAAAATTTCTTGCTTGGGAGACCAAGAATCCATGATATGCATGAAATTCCATAAACATTACATGTATGTTAAAAATTCATCTACATAGGTCATATATATACATGCCAATGGATAAAGAACCATTTAAGTATTTTCAACATAAATAACCTTCACATAACTATATTCCATAAATGGATTTTGCTATTACACCACCCCAGTCTCTAATTCAAAATAAGTGTATAAATCCACCATTTATTTCTAGTACATAAGGTAATATATTTACTTCACCTTTCACATTATGATATTTTCATAAGATGGGTTACCCAGGTCAGGGCCTTGGCAAACATGAGTAGGGAATATTAAATCATATTGAAGCATATAATCAATAGGGTAAACAAGGACTTGGATATATAAATGATACATTTAATGCCAAATACTCTCACAATACTTTTCAACACACCACATTTTTCCCACCTATTCCATGATAAGTTGATATAGTGAACCATGTTTATACACATTTAATCATATACCTCGATCTCATCAATGATACAGTTTCTCCAGATCTACCAATTCTTGAAAAGTTTTCTAACAATGAATTTATCTTAGAATTCCCCAGTGTATATGAGGATATCCCTTCCTTATATCATATTAATAGGTTTCCTCATTCCACAAGTGCCCAGGCATACTTTGGTGAGCATTTAGATGATTTATATCATATTTTACCTAAAATAGATGATACAATCCTTACAACATCATATTCATTAGATCAATTTATATTTATTAATGAGGAAATAGTTTAATTTAATTATGGCACTGAAACTGATCTTCAAATCATACTATTGGTTTTCACCCTACATAAATTAGAAGACACATATATTTATCAAATTTTAACTAATTTTCTATAAGTATTTTCATGGGCTTATTTTGATATGTCTAACATTGATCCCTCAATTACAGTACATATAATTACATTATATCCCATTGCCAAACTATTAAAAAAAAAGATTCACAAAATGCATCCTCAATTTTCTCTCCTTGTCAAGGATGAGATCCAACAATTGTCAATCCCTTAAAAGTCCCTCATGTCAAAACCACATCTTTTGGGTCATGTTGTCAAAAGGGTTATGTTACTTATAGAATTTGATCTCAAAATCATATTACAAAATTAGTAAAAGGACAAATAATCATAGATCAATTGGCAGTAGTTCCATTACTAGATGCAAATCCTATTAATGATGATTTTAGAGATGATTTCATAACATACAATACTACTGCAAATACATGGATAATGTTTTTTTAATGATTATATATGTGTATCTAGTGTTGGAATTAGGATTATTTTCATCAATCCTTTGGGACACATAGTACTTCTTGCATATTGACTCAAATTTTCATGTACTAACAATATCACAGAATATGAAGCTCTCTTCTTAGTCCTTCAAGTAACTCAAACTCTTAAGATAAAATCAATAAAAGTTTATGAGGACTCCCAATTAATTATTAATCAATTCATATATGTTTTCCAAATAAAATAAGAACACCTGATTCCTTATAAGGACATGGTTCAGTGTCTACATGCTCAGTTTGACAAGTTCTATATCAAGAACATCCCATGCAAAGATAACTATCATGTTAATGGTATAGCTAAGTGTGGTGCATCATTGATCCCCCATATATATGGATGTAAAACAATCTCTTTTCAAAATTAAATGATTACAATCTCTATCAATATCCCATTCAAAACTTTTCACTGTAACAATATTAGTTACCACACACATTCTCTACACCATACTACCCATAGGGTAATGGGTCAAGAAAAGATAATGAATAATATAATTAACAATATTCTCAACAAAATAGTTACCAAATTTAGCGATGACTATAATAATCCACATGTCTATGCACTTGGGAACTACCACACTAGTATATGTATACCAATAGGATCTACTCCTTATTCACTTGTATATGGCATGTAATCCATTATTCCATTGGAATTTGAAATCCCATCTTTACATGTATCTTTAAAAGGACTCATCATAGATGACCAGTATAGAGAATGACATATCCACAAACTAGAATAGTTGGATCATACACATATCTAAGCCACAAAACATCTCAAAAATTATCAGAAGTGAAGCCAAAGAACTTACAATAACAAAGTCTACAACAAGAAATTCAAAATCATTAATTTGGTTATAGAAATAAAATCTTAGAAACATAAACACCAAATAAGAGAACAAAGAAAGTTTAAACCAAATTGGCTTAGATCATACATAATCATAGAAAATATTAGCCTAAAATTATATTGTATAGCTTCACTTGATGGAAAGGCAGTCAAAAATCCATTGAACATCATGCATCTTAAGATATTCTACATATAAACAATGAACTCTTCACTATCATTTTACTTATAACACACTTCCTTTTCCCTCTTGCCTCTTGTACATAATATATTTTCATTGTGATTGTACATAGAATATACTTAGAAAACACAAAAAAAAATATGACATATCAAAATATGAAAACATTCAAATATTTCAAAAACACAAAATTTATAGGTTGTATGCATTGCTATGTTTACATTTTCACTACTTTCTAGATATTGCATATTGTTATCTATCCTATTACAATCAATTTTATCATACACATATACTTTAATTGGTTCTTGGTCTAGTGATTTTAGATTACATAATGGACTCCCATCCACTATGTTTGATCCAAACTTACTATCATTTACCCATTTGGGGGCATATAACACTAGGTCCAAGTTTATTTGTTTGATACATCTATCCACTCAGGGCCATCTCATACATAGTTATTACTACCTAGTTCTATCTTTACATAATATACATTCTATTTTACACATTGATATATCTTGATGTTAATCATTTTTACTCATTTCTTAGATTTTTGTTGACTATCACTAGTTAAACTCAACATATGTACATCTTGGCATTTACATAAATTTGTACTAACATAGTTATACATGTTTTCATTTCTAGTTTTCCTAGATTAGCACTTGATTATGTTTCCTATTCATCTTCCATCTTGATGGAATTTGAATATGCCATTTTTATTTGGCTCTATGCCACTTATCTATTTGTATGCCTTGGACATGTGCTCATGTCCCTTGTGTGTGATTTCTTGCTTCTATATGTGGGCATTTTGAACATGTCCTTTTATGTGGATCTAATTCAAATTTATTGTTGTTTGTGTATATAGACATTTAAGCATGTCCTTGTATGTCTTAATTCTTAGATTTAGTGACATGTGCCCGTTTCACCTTATGTTTTGGCCCTTTGGCCTACATTTATGTGCCCCAAGTGCTTTTATGTATGGTTATTTGTATGCTTCTTCACCATGACACTTGTATTTTTTAAACACACACGCACACGCACACGCACATGCACACACACATGCACACCCACACACACACACACACACACACACACATTAGTTTTCAATTCAATGAGGGACCTCATGCATCTCCCTTCCTACTTAAGTGTTGTTTCATTGTGGATCTAATCCAAATTTCTTGTTGTTTGTGTATATATACATTTGAACATGTCCTTGTATGTCTTAGTTCTTAGATTTACTAACATGTGCCCATGTCCCTTATGTTGTGGCCCTTTGGCCTACATTTATGTGCCTCAATTTCTTTTATATATGGTTATTTTTATGCTTCTTCACCATGACACTTATATGTTTAAACACGCACACACACACACACACACACACTAGTTTTCATTTCAATGAGAGTACCTCATGGCATCTCCCTTCCTACTTAAGTGTTGTTATGGACATCATGCCCAATCCCCCTAGGTAGTTTCTCATATGTGTGGCTATATGCATTTATTACATATATCTCCATAGCCTTGTGTAATGCTAAATTAAAACATACATCTTGCATTACCTACTTATGCTCATATACTTTTACATTTCGATGTTATATTTGTATATTATATTGGAATATCATGCACATGATTTAGATAACACATTTTGTAGTTCTAATTCTTTTGAGGATAGTTTTTTTATAGTTTTCACAACTACACTCAAAAGAGGGGGAATTCATAGGGGGTTTTTTCATAGAGATCAGGCTCCTAATTTTTTGTTCATAAATAAATTTTAGTAGACATGCTTAGTGTTATAAATTAGACATAGGGAAAACCTAGAAAAAATAGACTTAGAAAATAGTTCATATCACCTAGATTTTAGACCATGCAGACATTAGTGCCCAGATTGGGAAACTAGTACCACAGGGTGCTATTGTCCACTACAGGGATTTATTGTCCAGTATCCCTAGCTGTAGAGGACAATCTAAATTATTCATACCAATACATTAGGTACAATATAGATTATGCATAGGTATAGTCACAAGTTTGATAGTTATGTTCATATTATTCTTAGATACACTCATTTTAGCTCAAATTCATACCAATCAATCACATTTTAGGGGAATCATGCATGGCATGATTAATTCCACATTTATTTTAGTTAAACATATTTAGTTATTACATACTCAATTCATATTTAGTATAACTCAAATACTAGATAGGGGCTTGTGTGCGGCACATAGTTTTCATATACTCAACTACACACAAGTTGATCAGATGGAATGGAAAACACCATTTACTTATCTACAATGTATACACTTGCTATCACATTCTAGGTTGTCACTAGATTCAGGCATTATTCCATCTATAGTTGCTGGCAATATTGAGTGGCTTAGAGCCACCTAATATACCTAAGTGGTCACAGAACTAACATACATAGTTAGATATACTCAGTTAGATACTTTTATCATTTTGCATAGTTGAGTTATAAATTCATCTACTTCACATGAGGGAACAATGATGGATTCATGGCCTACTTGAGTTTTTGATCCACCCACATGAGAGGGTTAAACACACTTATAGTCTTATCCAAGGTATTCACAAATAAGGATCCAAAAATCAAGGGTGTGAAATGATGGAGTTAAAATTGGATTTAGTTCTTGAGACACCAATATGAGGATTGATCAAGCCATCAACTCAGTCTAAACTACTCAATGATATGATCACTATGTACCACTCAAACACATAGATTGTCACTAGGTTCATGCATTGGTTTGCATACCCAACAAGGTGTATCCATTCCTTTCTTATCTTTATACTCATATTTACTCAATTACTTTATTTTATTATAATATTTTTTTTGTGATCATATCTTAAGTAAGGACTAATTTTTGCATGTTTCATTAGTAGGTCATTGGTTTAGATCATGTTCTATATACACAGACCTAGATTTACATACTCAGGCTTAGATACATGGGCTTCATTTCCAAGGTAAGTCCAAGTATGCTTATTTTTCCTTTATACTAATCATTTCACTTTGATGTATTTCTAGCATAAAGGAGGAACAAATGTAATCACCTAAAAGTGGTATTTGGATGCTAAGAGTGTTGATATAGTTAGACTATTTGTATATTAGCCCTAGACCTATCATAAAGCCTTAGACACACTTTTCCATCCATTATGTAAACCATATATACCTATAATCAACTCAAACATAGACCCAAGACAACTTTCCCAGATCTCAACCTAGATAACCTAGTAGTCTACCAAGTGGACATTAGCACCACATTTGAGACACTACAGCCACATGGCACTAGTATTCACAACTAGGTACTATTGTCATTTTCCCTAATTCTCCTAAATAGATACTTTTTAAAATGTGTACCCCTTCTAAGGTTAGCCTAAGAACATTTTTTATCCTCACAAGCTACATATCTCTATAAATATAATTCTATTTGAAATTTAACTAGATGGAAAATACATTGGAAAGCCTTTTCAAATAAAAGATAAGTTTAGAAAAATTAAGGTATTTGATCCCTATTCTAACCTAATTTTTCATACTACCATCTACATAAGCCCTAAGACTATATTTCAAAAATTTCAAATCTCAAGCACATTCAAGGCATCTAACTCCACTCTCATTCTAGCATTCACTTGCACTTGCAC